>OVAU01002902.1:0-11529 GCA_900406315.1 Biscutella laevigata subsp. laevigata
GGTTCGTAACCCCGATCTTAAACCACATCACCTCAACATAAAAGAACTATGTATTAGTATACAATCGCATACAAAGACATTCATGACACAAAGACATACAAAGATACAAATAATACAAAGATCTACACTCGCATACAAGAATACAATCGCATACAAGTATACAAAGACATACAGACATACAAAGACGTACTAGAGAGACAGACATACTTCAAATATACAAAGACATACTTCAAATATACAAAGACATACTCAATATAACATCATGATTCAATAGGACATTCTCAGCATACAAAGTATACAATCTCAATATACAAACAGATTCAAAGACATTCTCAGCTAACGAAGTATACAATCTCAATATACAAAGACATTCTCAATATACAAACATATTCAAATATACAAAGACATTCTCAATATACAAACTGATACAAAGTATACAATCAGATTCAAATATACAAAGACATGCAAAGATACAAACAATACAAACAATGAATTCGATAAGAAAAGGGAAATAGACTGTTTTACCTTATAAAAGTAAACGCTTGGATCCCTCATATTTAGTTGGAAATTTACCTTGTAAAACAGAGAACCAAAATATAATAAGTAAGAAATTATAGAATTAAGTCCATAAACAGAGAAGCAAGCAATAACGATTCTAGCATATACAGAAATCAAAGTTTACAATCACATGAAATGAACCAAGTATAGAATCAGATTCTCAGGTTATAACATGGAACAAAGTTAAACGCATATACAGAACACAAAACCATCCAACAAAATCGAACAATGTTCAACGAAGAACTCATTTCCAGAAATAAAAAACAGTCACCAAATGTTTGATAAAATATACATGCACACTCGATTTCTTTCCCTAATCTACACTAACTACACGAACTAAATCAATAACCAAAGAAATTAGACTGAGAAACACCTAACCTGAAAAAATCCCCAAATCTAGATTTAGGTTTCGAAATTTCTTCTGCGATTTTGAAGATTTCGCAACCCCGAATGACATAGCTTCTACCTCATAGCTTCTCTCGACGAGAAGAAGAAGCTCCGACGTCATCTCCGACGAGAAGAAGCAGCTCGCGGCGAGATTCTTTCGATCGCCAGAAATATCGCCTCTCGCCGCCTCTCTTTTTTTCTCTTCTGCGATTTTTGTGTTTCTGAGCGAAACACACCGTTTCGTACACGCGAGTTTCGCTCGGCCAATGCGATGTCGACACGTTAGGGGATCAGATCCGGTTTCAAAGTATATTAAACCAGATCCGGATCTGGGTTTTTAACAATTTTTTTTTTTTTTTGGGTTAAATACAGGGCCTAGAACCCCTTGAGGATTCTCAATAAACATGGTCTAATAGCCATTTTAAAGAACATTTTAGGCTCTACAGTGTTCACGAGAGATATGATTAGTTTCAACTTATCCGGAAAAATTGAAATTCTGATTCATCAAACTCTGGTTTCTAACAGCAAAAAGTACCCAACAAAAAAACACAAACACACCAAAAAAGAACTTCTTGAATCACATCCCATTACATTCAACAACAGCTTCAGCAGCTCGTCTTGGTTTGTTCTTCCTTCTACTCCCATTCTGTCTAAATCCAACAGACAATGATGATTTCACTGAATCATCTGTGCTTGATTTTGATACTATACCATTCTCTTCTTGAGTTATATTGCTCTCTTTAGACTCTACTGGTTTCTTTCTCTTCTTCCCATTCTCGGTCACATCTTCTTTGCTTGTTACTGAACCATTTGTATCACCATTCTTTGTCACTATCTCTTCTTCTCCTTCGATTTCATCTTTCACTGGCTTCTGTGGCCTTCCTCTTCTCCTGTAAGGTGGAATCTTTTCTTCATCACCACTTCCTTGACCTTCTCTAGCTATGGCATTCTGCTTCTTGCCTTTCCCTCTTCCTCTTCTCATAACTGTAGCCAATTCCACAAAACCAAAAGCCTCAAGCAACTAGACAAGAAACCTGCAAAAGTTGAAAGGTTGCTTTTTCAATCCATTTCAATATCAGTAGTGACCAAACATCCAAGTGTATATAAACAGCTTCAAAGAAACTCAAAGTTTGTTTAGGAAAGCTTAAGGCACAAAGAGAGTGGAAATGTATTGGCTATCAACATGGCTCAGGAGCAATCATAAAGACGAAAACAAGATTCAATCTCATGGTCATAGATACAGAAGTAATGCATTAAACAAGTAATTTGACAATAACCAAATACAACTTCTTTCCAGTAAACAAAATCTCAACAAAGAAACACTTCAGTCACTAGACATTGAACAATTTGAGCTCTTGGATACTGATACTTTCCAGCTCAGTGGATACAAACTAAGCTGTGAACTAGTTGCATGAACAGTACAAAGGGAAAACAAGGACTAAACACATGATTCAGAACAGTCAAACACATGATTCATTACCAACAAGAAGAAAATAGAGAGACAGAGACTCACCTGTGAACTCATTATTCAGAATGAGACAAAAGAAATCCAATCACAAGCCCCAAAACAAACCTCTGAAGGGTTTTTCTTGGGTTTTCGATCGATGTACACAGCAGTTTCAACTAAAAGTTAGTAGAGAAGAGGAAAACCCAGATCAGAGAAAGAAAGAGATTCTAAAAGAAAGTGATCAAACCAAGGAGAAGAATCGAATCAAATCCAAAGAATGAGAAGTTAAAAAAGAAAGAGATCTATAAGGGAAGACGGAGAGAGAGAGCAAGCAAGTGTTAGTTGAAAGTGTCGTTGAAAAGAGAAAAGATGATTGCTTTCAAAAGGGTTTCTTTAATCTTTTCTTGCTTCTGTGAAGCTTAAGTAAAACGTAACAATGACGCTTTCTTCTTCCACCATCACTGAACAACTCTAATGGATCTTAAAGCCCGTTGAAAGATAGATACAGATTTCACCCACTCGCTAAATAAGCGCGTGATATCCACATTCTACTCGTTTTTGAAATTTGAGTAGATAAGACGACAGCTAATAGCCGCGTGACTCGTGACCGCGTCAATCAAACAGATCCATTACTTTTCCTGTGAACTATTGGGCTTGGGCTTAAGGCCCATTAGTCTTTATTGGGCTTATGGCTCACTAGACTTAATACAAAAAGTCCATTTCTCAAACTCCATTATATGTCATAATGCGAATTACCCGGGACCGATCCAAACCGGAAGAGAAAGTTATTAACCGAATGCCCAAACCTAAAATTTTTTCCTTTTCGATTAGATTATGGTTCGAAGTCGGTTTAACAGAAAAATAGTATTTCCTTTTTCTTCATAAACCCTTCTGCGTAGTTTTATAAACCCTAAACACCCAACACAAAATATCAGAAATCGATTTTATCTCCGCTCTTGTGAGAAAGCAGAATCGAGGCATTGTTATTTCATTTACGTTTAAGATTAAGGAAGAAGAAGAAGAATGAGGAAGAAGGTTGATGAACGTATCAGGACTCTGATTGAAAACGGTGTCAAATTGAGACACCGTTCAATGTTTGTAATAATCGGTGATAAGTCTCGCGACCAGGTTAGGTGTTTCCGTTCTGTAACGTCGCATATTCCTGAGAAGGATATTAATTCAGAACTTTTTGTTTCTCTCTCTCTCTAACAGATAGTGAATCTCCATCATATGTTGTCGAAGGCAGTGATTAAGTCTAATCCAAGTGTCTTGTGGTGCTACAAGGACAAACTTGACATTAGCAGGTTTGATTCTTAATGCCAAATGTTGTATCGTTTAGAAGTGGATTTTGTTGGACTGAAGATAGATAATTTCTCTAAGAGCTGAGTTGGGCACAAATTTGGAATGGAGTTTGGAATTTCTGATGGTTTTTAGTAAATGATAGATTTGTCTCCAATGTACGAGATCATGTTCATGTAATGTTATTTTAGTGAGAGCTCTGCATTCATCGTTTTGTTTGCAGTCATAAGAAAAAGCGTTCGAAGCAGCTGAAGAGAATGAGGGAGAGAGGACAATTGGATCCAGATAAACTTGACGCATTCTCGCGTTTGCTTGATGTAGGAAGGGTTACTCATTGCTTGTACAAAGACTCTGAACGAATTCTGGGAAATACTTTCGGCATGTGCATCTTACAGGTACACCTTCATTCATAATTATTACAGTCACCTGTCCCTCTTTCATGTTTTGGACGGTACTTAATATTTCTTCTTGATAAATTCAGGATTTTGAAGCTTTAACTCCAAATCTACTAGCTAGGACGATAGAGACTGTGGAAGGTGGTGGGATGATTGTATTAATATTGCGATCACTTGCATCCCTCACGAGTCTATGCACAATGGTTATGGTATGAACCACGGTTTTTTATTGTTTACCTTTAAGATAGTGGGAAAAAATTATTCAACATTCCAACTTCTGTGACATGATTTTTCTTCATATCAGGATGTCCATGACAGATTCCGAACCGAGTCTCATTCTGAGGCTGCAGGCCGTTTTAATGAACGTTTTCTGCTATCAATTGCATCGTGCAAAGCATGTGTTGTCATGGATGATGAGTTGAATATACTACCACTTTCCTCGCATATTAGGTCTATTACTCAAGTTTCAACACTGAAGGTAATATTTATAGCAAAGTAAGTTGGGTTCTGTTGTGGGACAATGTTGCCCATTCCAGTTATTAACCTAGTAACGATGATTTTCCTATGTTGTGTGCTATTAAAGGATTCTGAAGGGCTATCTGAGGCAGAACGGGACCTAAAGAGTTTGAAAGAAGAACTAAGTGATGATTTCCCTGTTGGTCCTCTAATCAAGAAATGCTGTACATTAGATCAGGTTCAGATCAATAATATTTTTGCGCACTTGCCTTGTTAATATTCTTTCTTGTTACTTGGCTGATGCTAATTGAGTTTCTAAGTTTTCTCTTTTTAGGGTAAAGCTGTTGTCACCTTTTTCGATGCAATTCTGGACAAAGCTCTTCGCAGTATAGTTGCTTTGATTGCTAGTCGAGGGCGTGGAAAATCAGCTGCACTTGGTTTAGCTGTTGCCGGTGCTGTTGCTGCTGGGTAGATTTTTTCTCCATATGTTCTTGTACAATTCAGCAGTGTAATCCTGGATGTTTGTTAAAACTAATGTCATGTGATGTAATTGCTTGTAGGTACTCAAATATTTACATTACTGCACCAAGCCCTGACAACTTGAAGACATTCTTCGAGTTTGTGTGCAAGGGCTTTGATGCACTTGAATATAAGGTAATGCAATTTATTTGCTTGTTGATTTTTATATAGCACTTGAAGTAGACCTATACTCGCTCAAGGAAAGAAGAAGAAACCATTATTCTGCTTTGTAATGTGGTCATATATGTTTCTAATATACCTTCTACTATCTTTTTTAAAGGAACACCTTGATTATGATGTTATGAAAAGTGTGAATCCTGATTTCAAAAAAGCGATCGTACGGATAAATATCTTCAAGCAACACAGGCAAACTATCCAGGTTTGTAAATTCTTCTGTTAATTCATGGTCTTTAAACTGTGATTTGTATACATGTCTGACCAGTTGATTTTTTTTATGCAGTATATACAACCGCACGAGCATGAGAAGCTCTCACAGGTAGAGCTGTTGGTTATTGATGAAGCAGCAGCTATTCCTTTGCCAGTTGTGAAGTCTTTGCTTGGTCCTTATCTAGTTTTTCTATCGTCTACAGTCAGTGGGTATGTAAATCAGGATTTTATGTAACTCCATTGAAGTAATACTCATGTTCATGTTTATCTTGGTTTAATAATGCTACTCAAGTTTACCCGTTTCTTCTTCTTTTTGTTGAAAGCTATGAAGGCACTGGTAGATCTTTGTCTCTGAAACTCCTCCAACAATTAGATGAGCAAAGCCGGGCTCCTGCTACTGGTCTTGAAGGTTCTCTTTCTGGTAATCAACCGCTGCATCTTGCTTACTTTCTTAGATATCAAAAATATGAGAGGAGCTTTGTAGAGACCCCAACATCCCTAATATGATAGACTCATCTTTCTGGAATCATCACTCAGACTCCCTTGTGTATTGTTTAAAAGGGACAAATAAGTGCTTCCGGCATTTGTTTGTAAAAAAATATTTTGCGACTCTTCTCTGAATCTCAAGTTTCTTTTGACAGGTTGCCTTTTTAAGAAGATAGAACTTAATGAGTCTATTAGATACTCTTCTGGAGATCCAATAGAATCCTGGCTTAATGGCTTACTGTGCCTTGATGTTGCTACTTGTCTGCCTAATCCTGCGCGGTATGTGCATATTTTACTGAAAGTTTAGTTGTATCTGCTATCCTTTCTTAGCGTACTGATTGGCTAGAAACATTTCCTATTTTATTTCTCTTCTTTTTTCTTTTTATGTAGTCATCCTCTTCCAAGTGAGTGTGACCTCTATTATGTCAACCGGGACACACTCTTTTCTTATCACAAAGATAGTGAGTTGTTTCTACAGGTAATGTGGTTGATTGGATTCCATACATTCTTTTGTTAACTGTGTTTTAACAACAGACTGATATACATGCATCCTGCAGAGAATGATGGCGCTCTGTGTCTCTTCTCACTACAAGAATTCTCCTAATGATCTCCAGCTGCTGGCTGATGCTCCTGCTCATCACTTGTTTGTGTTACTTGGTATGCAGCTTTCCTTTTTCCACCTAGTATAATATTCTTAACTCTGCCTAACTGCTTTTAAACATAGGTCCTGTTGATGAATCGCAAAACAAGCTTCCTGATATACTTTGTGTTATCCAGGTATAGTTTTTTTGCTTTTGATTATGCTTTGTAGAATTACTAGAAGAAAATGATCACTAACTTGTTTGGTCTGTTGAAACACCAAACAGTTGAGAGTTCTATTTTAGGTTTACATTGACCTAAACAGCGAATTATGACTCCATAAAATGGACTTATATAGATGAAAGTATCAGCTGTTGTGGAAAATCTTATTTTCTAGCATGGGCTGTCTTTTTATGGACGTGCTCTAAGTTTTATTGTAATTGTTGTATTCAGGTATGTCTTGAAGGACAAATATCTAAGAAATCAGCCCTCAAAAGTTTAAGTGATGGCCATTCACCATATGGAGACCAAATTCCATGGAAGTTCTGTGAACAATTCCGGGACACTGTCTTTCCAAGTTTTTCTGGTGCTCGGATAGTACGCATAGCAGTCCACCCTAATGCCATGAAGGTAATCTTTTTTCTGCTCAAGCTGTTTACCTTTCCAATTAGCTTTTGTGCGAGACTAACAGGTTTTTGGTTGCCTTCTTTGTAGATGGGATATGGGTCTGCTGCAGTTGAACTCTTGACCAGGTAAATTCATGAAAATGTTTATACACGAGTTTGTTATCACGTGCATCCCATACTTTAGTTACTATTCATTAGGTGTGGGCATATATACTCATGAGCAATTAGTGCTGCTCTTCCTTACTAATACTGATTGACTGCAGATACTTTATGGGTCAGATATCTCCGATATCAGAAGCAGATGATGAAGTTGATGTGGAGCATTCACCCATTAGAGTTACTGAGGCTGCTGAGAAGGTTTTTGGCTTTTTCTATACATCTATGTGGGCTTTTGATTTTAGAATCTGCTTATTTTTCATGTTCCCTAGAATCTGTTTAGTTGATTCTATTTTGTTTGACAGGTCTCCATGCTTGAGGAGCAAGTAAAGCCTCGCTCAAATCTTCCACCTCTATTGGTTCCACTCCAAGATCGACGACCTGAGAGACTCCACTACATTGGTGTCTCGTTTGGGCTTACTATGGATCTCTTCCGGTTTTGGAGAAAGCATAGTTTTGCTCCATTCTACGTTAGCCAAATTCCAGTTGAGACTATTTCCATCCTTTCTCCTTCATTGCTTATGCGGTTTCATTTCTAGTAATTATTTTGCAACACTAATCGGTCCCTGTGCTTTGATCAGAGTGCTGTGACTGGTGAGCACACATGTATGCTTCTAAAACCGTTAAAAAATGATGATCTAGAAGTTGACGAGTCTGACGACTTGGGCTTCTTTGCTCCCTTCTACAAAGGTTCGTTGGTTCTTTGATCAAGAACTGAACGTTTTCCATCTTAGAAGTATAACATTATGTGTTCAGTGTTTGACCCATTTTTTTTTTATTTGATTAGATTTCAGGATAAGGTTCTCTAAGCTGTTGAGTGATAAATTCAAGAAGATGGACTATAAACTCGCAATGAGGTAAGTACTAGTATTTTGCAATAAGATTATTTTCGTGTAAATACTAATCTGTCATATCAATATCATTCTTTGTCCAGTGTCTTAAATCCCAGGATCAACTTCCCAGAGGTTGGTTCTTCAGGAAACTCATCAGAAGGATTTTTGGAGTCTCTCGATGGCATATTTTCTCCATTTGATATGGAGAGGCTCAGGGCATATACCCAAAATCTAACCGACTTTAATCTGGTTCGGTTTCTTTTCTGAGAATGATTTTCTTTGAAATGTCAATGAACTTAGTTTACATTTTTTGGATGATCTCTTGGAACCACTCTATACCCAAAAACGCAGCGGATATTGAAATGTCGCTAGAGTAGGAACAAATATTGGCCGTGTAAACTTGTTATATAGATTTAGATCAATACCAAATGCTTTCAAGTTCTCCTTCTATTGCTAACAAGTTCCAATTTCTTATAATTGAAAGGTTTATGACATCTGCAAAACACTGGCACATCAGTATTTTCAAGAGAATCTCCCTGTATCGATGTCATATCTTCAGGCATCTGTATTGCTATGCTTGGGATTGCAGGAGTTGGATATCTCTAGCGTCGAGGTAAGTGTTTTACTCTGTAGCTGCTTCACTATCTTTCACCAGATCATATTGAAAAAACTTGCATATACATTTGAATATTCGACTTTGCAGAGACAAATGCAGTTGGAGAGGGGACAGATACACTCTCTACTTTTAAAGGTTGCAAAAAAGTTGTACAATTATCTGAACGGAATTGCAGCAAAGGAGATCAAATCAACCTCCCCTTGTTTGAAAGAGGTAACTCCATGTTTTTTTCCCCAGTAACTGATCCATCTATGATAATAAGAATATACATATCCGAAACCAAGAACGAAGTCTGGATCTTTGATGCTATATCCTTCTCTACAGCAACATATAGAATAAAGTCTGATCTCTCCTGAGAGAACAAAACTAATTAAAAGTCTCTCAGGCTATTTTATAGTTTTGTTTTGTATAGTGTCATCTGTTTTGCAAAAAGGCTTAATTTATAGTTCATGGTGAATTTGGTTGCAGAGAGTGCTTAAACCTCACAAGGTATCGGTGGATGATGATCTTACGGAAGGAGCAAAACAAGTCGAGGTAATTCTCCCACTTAAAGTGTATATATATTTTGACTTGGTTAAAATGTCTAACACTTTGTTCTGTTCTTCTTGCGTCTTTTAAAGGAACAAATGATGAAGGAGAAGATTGAAGGATTGATGGATCCTGAGCTTCAAGAATATGTAATTGGGGACAAAGAAGCAGAGGCTCTGCAACATTCAAAGCTCTCTGCAAGTGGTATTATTAGTATTGAGTCTACCAAATTGGAGAATCAAAATGGATATAAATCCAACAAAAAGAGAAGCAGTGATAAGCATTCCTCTTCATCCTCCAAATCCAAGTCTTCCAAGAAGAGAAAAGCCTGAAGGATTAATTTTAACAATGCATCAAAATACAAAATAGTTTTGAGCATGAGAGATTAAGTTTATTTTTGAATCATATTTTTGTTTCTTATGTTGTTGTATCTTGATTTATAGTCAGAAATTGCAGAAAAGTTACATAAATCAATTATTTTAAGTTCAAGAAAAAGATAATTTGTAGATGTTCTCACTTGAAAGTTCTAGTTTAATATGATGTTTCAGAACAAGTGACGTTAGTCCAGTGGTAAAATACTTGACATCACTAGTTACCAGGTCGGGGCTTCGAGTCCCCGTGAGAACATTTGCTTCTTTCATTTGTGATAATTTGGGTTAGTGGGCCAGTACTTTGGGACCCACAAAAGTTGACAAAAAAAAAAAAAAAAGGGAATATAATGCTTTAGTATATTCAAAGAGGAGTCAATGTTATATTACTCCAAAGTCTCAAAATTTAAACCTTAAAAATGGTATGTGTATGTATGTAAATTCAGAGGAGGTGGATACAAATGATGATTTTGTTTTTGTCAAGTTACAAATGATGATGAGCAAATGATTGTAATAGGGAAGGGATGTGATGTAATGAAAGATGTTCAAATGATTATGATCTCTTCTATTTCGATTTCTTCTGTGACTTAATCTCTCTATAAATTTGGTCATCTTTAATAGACAGACCAAAGCTTCACGTATGTATTTGAGAGTGCATGATGGTATGATTGAAGATATGAATGATAGAGGAAGAAGAAGAGGGAGTAGTTTAAAATAGAGTGGTTCAAAAGAAGAGAAAGATAACAACTCTTACATCTTCTATGTCATCTATGGATTCTCCTCACGACTTTGCTGATGCATTTTGGAGATTCCTCTTTCTTACCTTTCAATCGAAGTTAGCTTGGTTAGTTACATTCATGCATCTACATGATTCAATGAAAATATGCATTTATGCTATCGACTAATAACTTGATCTTGATCACTTCCAAGTTATTTTTTTGAGATATTTTTATATTCCTATAATGTCAAAAAAAAATTGGTTGTTATCACCGGAATTCGAATATGACAGTATATTGAATTATGAATTGTTGTTAATTAAATAACATGTATACATGCTTTTAAATGATTTTGGTTATGTATTATGAACTTTTTTTTTTATCATGGTGTATTATGAACTCATATCCTAAGTTTGGATTATTTTGAATGTGTTACTTTGTTAAATCTTATAAGTTACAATGTTACTCAAAAGCTAAGTTCTTCAACGAAATTTTATATTAGTTTTTTTTTTAATTTTACAAAGGAAACAAATTAAGTACTTTCTTAGAATAAACAAGTCCAATAATTAATTTTTGGTTTTTTTTTTTTTGGTTCCACGATTTTAAAATAGAATATTGAGAAAATTACGCATAGATTTGCATGATAATAACCTTTTTCGGGAAATGGTTAGTGGGTCGGCCTGTGGCCCACATGACAAAAAAAAAAAAAAACCTTTCTCGGCAAAATATATATATGTGGCTCTGATAATGTCTTAAAATATGCATTAATATTGTTAAAATATATACCAAACCCTAATATAGAACTTCACCAATTATAAAGAACCAATGATATTTTCTTAAATTAACTAAATAACTACCGACTTTTAATTTTGTTTATTAAAAACAAAAAAGTTGGTCTTTAGTTAGAAATTTCCCAATACTATAATCAACGGAATTCTCATAAAATATTAAGATATTGAAACTATGTAAAGGTCATATATAAATCTACAAATCAAATAGTCGAATAATTTTTCAGAAAATGTATGATTTTGGAAGGTTAAATCAAAATGATGGTTTCTACTTGATTATGCTCCAAGAAAACAATTATAAGTTTGAATGTAAAAACTAATTTACAAAGTAAAATCTATTTTTTTTTTTTTTTTTTTTTTTTTTTTAAAACCCGGGGTTTTCCCC
>OVAU01002904.1:0-11766 GCA_900406315.1 Biscutella laevigata subsp. laevigata
CTAATCTGGGTGATTCAATTGGTGTTTGTCAGACTTGAATCTTCCTTAACCTTAGATTCAACTTGTCAGATTGAAACAATGTTACATATCAGCTCCTAAAGGACTCAATTCATCTCTTCTCTAAACCTAATCTAAACATGAACTCTATCAGGCCCTTTTGTATAACCCTATATCCGATCTAATGATCTACTCGAACATAATCAATGCAATCAAACAAAGCATAGTTGAAAGCATGAAATAGTACTCAAATAGAGTCAAAATAGGGGTTCGAGATACAAAGTTGTCAATTCTAAATCAGCCTCCCCTAGCAAATAAAATAAAAACCCTAGTTGCAGAAAACAATAAACTGAAAATAATAAGGAAAAACGTCATAAAATTCGTGTCTCTTTGGTGCTTTTATAGTCTTCAGGGCACAAGTGGGCTTGGGCAGTAAAAACATATGGGTAGGTGATGCTCGAGTCTGATTTCCTTGATTCGTCGAGTCCGGTTTGATCAAACGCCTCGAGGGTTCGATCGAACAATTGATTCGTCTGACACTCAGGTTGGTCGATCACCATGTTGTCTTTTTGGCCGTCAGGTCATGTTCGATCGAACTCATGTTGTTCGTTCGAACTCTGCGGTTTCGCAATCAGGTTCGGTCGGACTCAAGAGGTTCGGTTGAACTCTGCATTTCCGGATTGTGGGTCTGGTCGAACCTCAGGTGTTCGGTCGAACTCTACGGTTTCGCGTCCTGAGACAGGTCGAACTCCTCAGGGGTTCGATCAAACGACGCTGTAGAATTTCCCTAGAAATTCAATTTTCGTGCTAAAGGAGTTGAGGTTCGACCGAATTGATCAAGGTCTGATCGAACCGACACATATGCTTGTGGTGTTCGACCGAACTCTAGGTAGGTTCGATCGAACTCGAGATCCTAAGGCGATTCAGCTGCTTGCCTTGCGTTGTGAATGAATGCAACTGTTCCGGAGAAAAGGATTCCTTGAGTCCCTATAGCCAAAGGGAGTGGTTTGACTTCCTCCTCTGATAGATCTTGGATAAAAAGATTGACTCCTCTAGCTGTTTCAGAATTTCCTGGGAGAACTCCTGGTGGAGGTTTGACGGCAGAGGCGAGCTGGGCGACTTGAGTATCAAAAGTCTTCAGGTGAGATTTCAGCTCTGCAGTGGTGGAGGTCACATGGTTAGTAAGATTCATAACTGTTGTGGAGGTCTGAGGTTGAGTCGCAGCCATCTGTTGCATCATCTGCTTGAGTTCCTCAAATTTTCCAGAAGGTGTTGTAGGTGCAAGAGGTGCAAGAGCTTGCTGCTGTTGAAAATTTGGTTGATTTTCCTCATAGTTACTAAAAGCTCCCTTGTTGGTATGCTCATTGTTTGCTTGGGTTCTAATTGGGTTGATAACCTCCATTGAAACCTTCATGTCCTTGTTGCCTCTGCTGATTTCCCTGTCCAAAATTCCCTACACTACCGGCAAATGGTTTAGCATTAAACTGATTTGAGTTATTACCTTGCTGGTTATTCTGAGGAGGGTAGAACTAATCCTGAGGGTTCTCGACATTGGTGCTCCTGTAAGAGAGGTTTGGGTTGTTCATGTACTTGTTGTACCCTCTGTTCTGGTAGTTCCCCATGTATCCACCTCAACTTCAAAGTTCTCACTGTCGAATTATTGCTGTTGCATGTCCCCTTGACCCTCAACAAAATTCACTGCAACTGGGCGTTGATCCCTCTTCAAGAGTTGAGCTACCTTGAGTTCCCCTATCTCCTTGGAATGACCTCTGAAACCAACTGTTCTTCTGTCATATTTGCTTGCCATGTTAGCACTGCTTGCAACTAAATTCTCAATCAATTCATGGGCTTCTCCTGCAGTCTTGGTCATGAAGTCTCCATTACCTGTTGTGTCCAGTGCGTTTTGATACTTCTCTGCCACTCCATTGTAGAAAATTTTGAAGAGAGTCACTTCATTGAACATGTGGTGTGGGCAGTCCGCAGCATACTGTTTGAACCGATCAAGAGCCTCATGGAATGTCTCAGTTGCAAGCTATTGAAAACATGCAATCTTGTTACTGAGCTGAGTAGACCTGGACTTGGTATAGAATTTCCCAAAAAAGGCAGCCTTGTACTCTTCTCAATTCCTGATAGAACCAGGAGCCAGCTACAAATACCAGTTGTGTGCTTTGTTCGCCAGTGAGAACTAAAAAAGTCTGCACTTTAGGGCATCTTCAGGCACTCCATTGCTCTTGGTGGTGTTGCATATCGACTCGAATATGCTGAGATGTTGAATCGGGTTCTCGCTGATCATCCCGTGGAATTGGTTCTGTTGAACCAGGTTGATTAGACCAGTTTTGATCTCGAAGTCTCTTCTCTCAACTGGAGGAAACTGCCCTCCCTATCCCATGGTGGATTGGGCAGCAGGGGTGTCATAGTGTCCCAACTTGAGTCTCTGAACCTGCATGTCAACTCCTTGAGGGACTTGTTTTTGCACTACTTCGACAGGTGGATCCGGATTTGCTGGTTGTTGGTGATGTTGCTGCTGGTTACCACCCACAAAAGGTGGTATACATAAGCCCCCCTCCCCCTTTCAAAAAGAGGGTTGTCAAGCAGAGCTAGCTGAGGGTCTCGTTGTACCTCGTTAGCCATCTCAATTCTGGGTGGTCTTTCCTTCATAACTTTCCTTTCTAAGCATCCAAGCCCGTTCTCCAAAGGCAATAGATCGTGGACTCATTTGTTCCTCGTATGCCTCAAGCTCATGCACCTGAAAGAAAAAAGAAAAAGGAAAATCGTGAGACACAAACTCGTGAGGTTTGATCGAACTTTAGAAGGTTCGATCGAACAGAAAAAGCGGATGTGCAAAGATCGATTGAACAAGATATGGTTCGGGCGAACTATGCAACAAAAGATGCTAAAATAAAAGAAAAGGTTTCAGACGAAAACTCAATTCTAAATCTCTAGGCTAAAGCGTTTAGTCCCCGGAAACAGCGCCAAAAACGTGATGTCACTCAGGTTTTACCTTAGACAGCTAATTATCTAAAAGTGCACAGACGGTCATATGTAGTACTTAGGGATCGAATCCACATAGACTAAAGACTAACACAAAGAGACAGGCAAGACTGAGCAATGGCTAAAACAGTAAGAGAGATCGATTTAGCAGGTAATGGTGAGGTGATGAAAGTAGTAAATAGAACAACGAGGCTTAAAATCAGATAAACAAGCAATCAGACGTAGGGTTTAAAAGTATTTTTGGCGGGAAAAATTCAGACATGTGTTTGAGAAAAGAACTAGGGATCTACCAAACATAAATTAAATTGTAGGCTAACTATTTGAACACCTCGTGTTCGTCACTCAACGCTCAACAAGAGCAATAGCCAGTAGCGAATCTAATTTATTATGCCTCACTGGCGCTGATCGATCTTGTTTGTCAGACTCGATCATTCAATACTAGACTCTTCTTATTACTCATTTGGGTGATACGATTTAGTGCTTGTAAGGCTCATATCTTCATTAGCCTAGACTTGATTTGTCAGGTCAAAGTCAGGCTTCAATTCAGTAGTTGGGAGAGGATCCTTAAGAATCCCTTAGGTACTAATCTGGGTGATTCAATTGGTGTTTATCAGACTTGAATCATCCTAAACCTTAGATTCAACTTGTCAGATTGAAACCATGTTACAGATCAGCTCCTAAAGGACTCAATTCATCTCTTCTCTAAACCTAATCTAAACATGAACCCTAGCATGCCCTTTTGAATAACCATCCGATCTAGTGATCTACTCAGACATAATCAAGGCAATCAAACAAAGCATAGTTGAAAGCATGAAATAGTACTCAGATAGAATCAAAACAGGGGTTTCAGATACAGAGTCGCCAATTCTAAATTTATCTCCCCTAGCAAATCAATAATAAAAACCCTAGTTGCATAAAACAATAAACTGAAAATAATAAATAAAAAGCGTGCTAAAATTCGTGTCTCTCTGGTGCTTTTATAGTCTTCAGGGTACAGATGGGCTTGGGCATTAAAAACAAAACTTCTGGGAAAGTCGGCTTCGAGGTTCGATCGAACATGACGTGGTTCGATCAAACCTACCTGATCTCCTCATACGAATCCCGGTTTTTTCGCTTCATCTCGAATAAATTCATTATTGGATAGGGTTCGATCGAACTCAGAGAGGTTCGATCGAACTAGGTCTCACTTTCTTCTTGGGCCTGGTTCTTTGCGGATCAGGCCCAATAGATCTTTCTCGGAGTGAAGGTTTGATCGAACCTGATAGGTGTTCGATCGAACTGTTGCCCAGACGGGACTGAATTCTTAAGAACTCCTCCAAAAATTGCCCATAACTCTTCTATTCTCGAATTTATTCTTCAGATCTGTGAAATCCCGAAAGGAGACAAAGAAACTCCAAAAGCACATTAATAACTCGTAAAGTGGTTCAGAATCTCACCAAAAGATGGGACTGAAAATACTAAAAATAGGACATATCAACAATCTTGATGAAGTCATCATCTAGAAGATTGAATTCCAAGCCTCTCATGTGGGACTCAATGAACTTGAGTGCATATTCTCCGCAATGATTGTAAGACTTATTAAGGCCGTGTGGGACATCAACCACTTTCACCGTATAAGCAGTTATGGGCAGTGTTTTTTCAACAGATGCTGGTAATGCTGCTTTCACAAGACGCGGAATACCCACCTTAAATGCATCCATGTATTTAGGACCGATTTTGCTCTTAGCCTTCCTTTCTGGCTGGTAGTCGAACACCTCAATAAGTCGATCGAGGAAGTGAATGCAGACTCTGGCCCAATGATTGGCGTTGACATGTAACGGCGTGTAACCAAAAATATATCCCTCAACCACATCTTATCATTCCTTTCGTGGGAAAGCATATAACCTAACACGTAGTATTGTAGAAAAGGGTCTCATGTGTAGTCTTTTTTGTTCGACGACGCTTTCAGGTACCTTGCGTAGTCAGCTTTCAGTTTCACGCCGAACATACAATTCAAGAATCCAACACGCTCATAATTCCATCGGTGTAGATTTGTATTCTCTCTTAATAGATACATAGCAGCATCCATATCCTATAAACATGAAGATAGGACGAGTAAATATCGTATAAGTTAGTGATGATTAAATCAAGAAAATGCAAACAAAACTTACATAATTTGTTAACCATTCGTTAAATGACATGATGTGATTAATCATTGTCCGATTCACCTGGCAAGGACCTAGAGGTAGGGATCTAGAAAGCAGAAATTTTGCATCACAAAACAAGCTTAACATATGGTTGACAATTGAGTACGACAAAGGTTAGTACTTAGTAACTTACTCGTCTCTTTTAGCCCAGGCGAACATTCTGGTAAATGTCTCATCTGAAAATCCGATTAAGAGATCCAACTTTTTTTGCTTCACAAGTGTTTATAATGCTGGTAGCGCTTGCATACCCCTACCCTCCAGATCCAAGCAGACTTGATTTTATTGTTCTCTGGTGTACAACAATCATCCTTCTCTTTCGCGTCTTGTGTTGCAATAGGGTCAAACCCAACAACCACCGTGTCTTGTGATAGGAGCCCAATTGTTTTTTGAAGATACTCTTGTGTACCTATATGCTTGTAGAAGTCATTTATCTGACTAGTGCTGAATAGGTCGTCCAAGTCTGTGTTATTCTGAAAAAAAATCACAATGTACAACAACAATTACAAAGTCTAGATCTATAAGACGTATTCCAACAGTTATTAACTTGATCTAGAAAACGTACCACATGAGAAGGTACCAAATCCTTGGGGATTTCAGTCCTAGGGACTTCCAAGTTAGCAGCAGTGCCCTGAAAAGATTTACAAATGAGTATCCTTGTGGGATGCAGACATAGGGACTTCCGAGTCGATGACCTAATTTTTTCAAAAAATCACACAAACAATTACAAAAGGCTAGATCTAGTATATGTTTTCCAATCCAGAACGAGACGGAAAACGTACTACCAAAGAGGCTATAGTGTTTTGAATATCCTCATTTTTTGGAAGAGTATTTGCCCTGAAAATTCAACAAACAATAAAAAATAATCCAATGTTACGCTAACTAAAAAGCATATTATGGATGAGACATACTACATGATTTTATTCAATAAGCCAAATCATAGTACTTGATACATATTACATAGATTATGACAACTACCAAGCCAACCATACAATACAATGTTTTAAATGTTACAAACCCAACTAAATCTTGGACCAAAGGGTTGATACAAACCCAAACAAGATAAACGTAAATATAAGTTAATCGTTTCCTTTCTTACGTACCGAACGAGGGGAGAAGCAATGATGTTTGTCGATTTCTTTGTAGTCGATACTGAGGTTGTAAGCTGTGAGATGTTGTCTTCCATTCTTGACATTCGTTCGTCATTCTTCTCCAACCGTTTCTCTATAAAAACAAAATAGGAATCAAACAATCCCTTCATGTATGTTTTCACATCATCGTTCACGCTACTTTCTGGTACTCTCAGAACTCGTTGAGAAAGCAATGTCCTCTTGCGTTTCTCTGACCCATGTTACTTCCTCTTCTGAGACACTGAGCTTTCCCCCACGGGGTCATTCTCACATGTACCCTCAATACCCTTAGCCGGGATTTCCTCATTATGATCCGAGATTTCTGCATCCGCTAATGGCTCTACAATATCCCTGACGTGGTCTCCGAAATCATTTCTGCTACTAAGAACACGCTTCAAGCTCTTAATACTAACATTTTGGACCTCATCAGCCCACTTGAATTCAATAGTTTCAACGACATTACCATACAAGGAAAGGTACGGCTAAACTATATCTTGCAACAACTGAACAAAAAATCAAGAACTAAAACGAAGTAAAATACCAGAACCAAAACACAACAAAAAAACTTACTATTTTTGCAAGAGATAAATTAAGCTGATTTATCTGATCATAAGATACTCTTGCTAATCCTGTCCAGTTAGAACATCTTGGACCATTGAGAATCTCTGCTGCCTTTTCCCCAATCAAAGCTCCAAGGAGTGGGATTGCTTCCATTACCCAGATCTGGAATGCATACAAGAATCCATTCATAACATAACTTCTCGGGCTCCTCAGATTTTCCCTAGCCTTGTTAATAGACTTGAGAAGATTTTCGAATGATTCTCTACCCCAGGGATCGACCAAAGCTGATCAAGGTCCATCGTTAACTGAATGTATGCATGTGGGATATCATTCTTCTTGTCCTTCACCATTATCAATCCAACTATAACACATATATAAGTCTTAGCATCTACAAGATGTCGAGTTATGATGTCTTTAATACTGACATTCTTGTTTTTTCTTTAGCAATCAATTCCAAAACCCAAGGTTTGCATATAATTCAGGTTTATGGATCGTCACTTGTTCATCTCTGCAATCCAAACCGGTGATTGCATGAAACTCTTGCTGTGAAAACGCATAGGCTTGCCTCCAAAAACAAACCACGTCTTTTGGATCCAGACTACGTCTTCCTGGACCAAGAAGACATCTTCCTGGACCCAGAAGACGTCTTCCTGGACCCAGAAGACGTCTTCCTGGACCCAGAAGACGTCTTCGTGGACCCAGAAGACGTCTTCTGAATCCAGACTACATCTTCCTGGACCCAGAAGACGTATTCAGGATCCAGAAGACTTTGGTATAACACGTCTTCCAGATCCAGAACAAGTATTCTAGATTCAGAACACGTTAGTAGAAGAAGTCTTTTGGATCTAGAATACGTCTTATACCAACGTGTTTTGTATCGAGAACTATCAACGTCTTTGGATCTAGAAGACGTGGTCTGCCAATGTTTATGTACCAATCACATGCATCCTCCACGTTTATACATGTTTAACATCTACAATCCGAGAATTCTAAAATTTGAAACCCTTAAAATTCATCAGAAAGTGTCAGAATTGAACAAAAAGACATCCATAAGTTTCAGGAATGTTGTTAATGGCGAACAAACAACCCATGAATTGAACAAAATTGGCAAAATTACAGGACTTCGCTAAACCCAATATCCAAATATACAAAATATACCTCTTCAACTAGATTAGAAGAGGCGACGCTGCAGAGGGGACGCGCGCGGCATATGGGAGACTCGGCGGCGGAGAGGACGTGCGGCGACGGAAAGGACGTACGGTGGATGAGAAACTTTTTGGATTCGGCAGAGAGATTAGGTTTCGTTCGAACTGTTCGTCTTCAGCGCGGAGAGTATGAACAAGAAAACTGAATAGGTTTACGGGGAACAGTTGTTTTTTGTTGATCCAACCCAATTAGGATTCTGGTTTCAGTTTTATTTCTTAATTTAGTTTTCTTGTCCATGGTTTATTTGGTTTACTGATTTAATTGATTAAAATAAAAAAATCTAAATTCAACAACATATACAGTTTAAGTCAATGTTAAAATCGGATTAACACAAAAAATAAAGGTTAATCGTACAAGAATGAAAATTAAAGGTCTAGTTGTACAAACACAAAGTAAACGTGTCCCTTTTAAACAATTCTTCCACTAAATTTTAACATATCAAATTAAAATAAGAAGTGTATCTAAAATTAAGAAATATTACCAGCCCCATAAATGCTTAACCATTATAGCTAATACATTTATTGTGTGCGCTAAATCTATTCTAGTACAATTGATCAAGTACATCAGATTGTCAATCACACATGCATACTTGTTTTGAATCTTTTCAATATTGTTTCAACAAAATATGAATTAGATAAGATAATTCTGCTTGAATTTCTAGTGATTATAATCTCAAGAATATCATATGCTACTCTCATATATTTTATATTTTTCCTTTGAACATGTTCTTTGTATGATTTAACATTTATTTATGGCTTTCAATAATATCATATAATCTACATATAAACATAGCAAAACATAAACATTTATATATATTTTTGTAATATATGTATTTGTCATATTCATTAGTTTTGAAACCATTTCACAGCATTTATTGTCAAATTCTTCGAGCTATCAAAATTTTTATGCAAAATTCTTGAGCCATAAAGTGGCTTTACAAGTCGGCATACTTTGTCTTTTTGTCCATGACCGACGTAACTCTCAGGTTGTTTCATGTAAATCTTCTCTTCTAAATGGTGGTTTAGAAAAGCAGTTTTACATTCGTTTGAACCTAATTAATGTTATTCTCGTTACAAAAAATAAGTGTTAAAACAGTTTAGGCCTTCCTTTTGTCGAAATCCTTTAACTACAAGCCTAGCTTTGTATTTATCAATTGCTCCATCATGTTTTAGTTTTTTTAAGATCCATTTACACTATTTTTTTTTTGCATCATTGTCGTAAATCGGTTATATACTATGTATGATTTTGCAAATAGACTCGATTTCACTTTTGACAGCTTCGTTCCAAAATGAAGCGACTAGTGTAGACATGGCTTCTGTTAAGGTTTGAGGATCATTTTCTACTACAAATGCTATTAAAAAACTCTTCGCAAAAGATTTTACCTTTCGAGCCATTTTTCTCCTTCTAGGTTCATCTTTTGTTTCATTTATTGAAATATCATTTACAGAAGTATCGACGTTGGTCTCATTTTATGATATATTTTCATCATCGCTTTCTTCTCGAGTTTGTTTCAAACTTTTTTTCTTTGCGGATAAATATATTCAATGAGTGTATTTTCATGAATGTCTGATATTTCAGATTTATGTACCAGAAATCGATAGACACTACTATCATGTGCATATCCGATGAAAATGAAATACATTGTTTTTGGTCAAATCGTGACGTTTTTGGAAGAGGTACCACAACTTTTGCTAAACTCCCCCACATTTTGAGGCGTTTGTACGAAGGTATATTGTCTTTCCATAATTCATATGATATTTTGCCAATTACTTTGTGTGGTATTTTGCTCAGGATATAATTAATTGTTGACGGTGCTTTCCCCACTACAAGCAAACACACGTTTTACCATCACATGAACAGTCCCAAAGTAGTGGTAAATACAAAAAATCGCAAAACGATCGCATATTCATGACTCATTTGGGACTACTATTGGTCTCACTTTTGCGACTATTTTTAACGACTACATCGGAAGTCACAAAAAGAATATATGAATTGCAAAATAGTCACAAATTTTTAGGACTAATTTGGGACTATATAATTTGTAACTGCAATACAACTCCGGAAAAGAGCGATTTTGATGCGACTTTGAAAATATTGCGACTGTGATGGGACTCCAAAAAAAAAAAAAGTGGTAGCGGTTAGGCTCAAACCCAAGTATATTTGTTGGAAGGGATCAAATGTGTATCTTGTAACCAATAGACATATGGTGTACTTGTTATACATTAGAGCATTTCTAAAAAGACATTCTATTTGACATTTGCAAAACTTCATTTTTGAAATTTAAAAGTTTTTTCTCCAAAAACAAATCTCAAATTTAACTTATACTGTGTTCTTTGTTTTTTCATAATTAATTTTAATCCACAGAACTTTATGAATAACAAGCACATATACAAAATAATTACATCAATATTATTTAATAAAATGATAAACTAGAATAGAAATTTTACATAGAAATACATAATTTAAATTTTTTTGTTAAATTTCTTGAAAAATATTTTTGTTGCTAAATCTAGTTTAAAGATTTTAATTCTTATTTAAATTTATATTTGATTTTATATGCAAAACTTAAAATTATAAAAACGAATTTGAAATGTTTATGAGATATATAATTTGAAGGATTAAAACGATAAATGAGAAATATTTAGGAATTATAACTGTGATGTGTAATTGTAAGATCAAAATATAAATAAAAGTGTGAAACTTCAAATTTGACGTTTAGAATAGTGAAATCATATTTGAAGTTATAGAGTAATTTTTAGAGATGATTTTAGTTATGAGATCAATATGACTACTTGATAACCAATGGGCTAAAGTGATATTGTTGTTATAGGACAACTGCAAATACATATTTTAGTTATTGGTTATTTTGTTCGGTTCGAGTTATTCGAGTTTTGTTTTTTTTTTTAAATATGTCCATTTGGGATTAAACTATATATTGGTTTGGTTCGGATTATTTATGTCTCGAATATTTTTTTAAAAATATTCATTCTAAAATAAATTATTTATAGGTTCGGTTTAGATTTGGTTTGTTTCAGTTTTACAAAAATAGATTAGAAATCATTAATTTTATGATATGCTTATAAATCAATTTTTATATGATTAGAACTAATAAATATGTATAACATGTTCATATATGAGTAGTTTGAAAGGATAAGGTTTGATTAAGAATGTATTACTGTTGTACTTATCTAATACAAACTGTAGAAGATTACAAAGATTTTGTATTCATTGAAATTATTGTTGTTTTGTATCGATTTCGTTATTTGGTACGACATTTGTTATACTTAAGCAATTAGAATACTTAAACATGTAAAATTAAGTGAAAATATTGAATAAAGTCGGACAGTAGTGGCAAAGCTGCCACTTTTTAGCCATTTCTAACTTTTGTAGTAGCAATGTAGTCGTAGACTGTGTGACTCTTTTATGTTTATCAATTTTGCTAAACTACGTGGAGTGACAATGTAGTCACAAAAACCTCGTAGTCATAAAATAGTCTCATATAGTAAGAACTACTTTGTGACTGGTTCAAAATTCTAAGGCAGTGACAAAGTAATCCAAAATATTTGAGACTACTTTATGACACTTTTTTCTCTAAACCACAATGAGTGGCAAAGGAGTCAAAATTATGTAATCGCAAATTATTCTAAAATATTTGTGACTTCTGTTGATGCCAGAAATAATCACTCAGAAAATAAACT
>OVAU01002905.1:0-11765 GCA_900406315.1 Biscutella laevigata subsp. laevigata
TATTAAAATATCGTAATACTATAATTTAAAAAATATCACCCTGCATATAATGCGGATACAATTCTAGTTTGAATTATTCATAGATATTGATTATTGATTGAACATAACCAAGAATCGAATGAATATCCAAACAAAAAATATGTATAATATCGAATCAAAAGTGAAAAAAAACTGATTTGAGTATTTTGGATCCTAAAACCGAAATAACTGAACCAAAACTGAAAATACAAAAGATATAAAATATCCAAAAATTGAATATATAGCGAACCGAACCAAATATTTGCTTATTTGTTTTAGTTGAGTGTATTTCATTTAATTTTTCGGTTTAAACGAATCGTATTACTGAAACCAAACCGAAAAAATTTCTGGTTTTTTGGTTCTTCTTTAAATATTTGAAATCCAATCCCAAATAAATAAATATCGAACCAAAATCAAATCAAACATCAAATCATTTATGGATCTAAATGGATACTAAAATTAAGAACTTTCAATTTCTCGTTGAGAAATAAATAAGTATGGATTTCTCTTACAAAATTTATAATTAAATTGGATTTATCTGTTTTATATTTTAAAAAAAAATCTGGTAAAATAGTTAAAATAAAATCAATATCGTTTCTTTCACTCTTATTTTACAAGCGAAAACAATATATTTGCGGTAAGTTTCCTAATTTAAGATAACCAAAAACCAATAGAAATTCAACTATATTAATTTATTTTTAAAAATCGATGAAAAGAAAATAAATGCAAAAGAAGAAAATAAAAACCCGAGAGTCGTCAGGCTTTTCCCTCTTGTTTCTCGTGCTACTTGCGAGGATTTCGATCATAAACTCCATTATCAGATTAGGGTTTCTTGCTTCTCCGCAATTTTGAGGTAATTCGATTTATCGTTCGTATAAGCCAATATAACAAATACAAGAAAACAATTCTAGGGTTCTGGCAGCCCAATTCCCAATTTTTAAATTTTTGCCCAAATCATGTGATTCCCTGGTGCCTCTTCGACGTTGTTATCTTATTTTTGGATGTAGTGTCACCTGTGTTGGTTAGGTGGCAGATTCTACCTGTTTTGTGAAGCTGAGGTTATCAATCTTAGGGTTTACAGAGAAATTAGGTATTCTGGAATTGGAAATGGAATTGGGCTATAGAGTTGAAACCTTTGCATCCTTCTCCTCGAATTTTCACCCTTTTGAACGAAATTTTACTGTTTATATACATTGCAATTTGATGATGGTGATTTCCTTGAGTAGTAGGTTCATGTTTATGGAACTAAATGCTTGGCGGTGTTGAGTTAGATGCTGAAATTTGTTATCTCATGGCTTTGAATGTGCCTTCATTATTGAGATGAGGTAGTGTTTAATTCACTTGGAGAATTTGAAGTTTGCATAGTGATTGTTGCCATATCTTCTGTTCTTTTCCTTATACTGGTAATATAATTAAGAGTTTAGATTCCTTGGTTTTGTCAGGTATAGGTGTTACAGAGTTTGTTTCTTCTTCATCCTATGTTAAATTTTAGTTTCATCCAAAAGCTTTAGGAACAACATGCTTGCATTCGGATTAAAACAAAAAAGATTAGAGATCTTTGATAGTTTAGTTGTGTGAATTGTGTCTTGAGTTCTGCTTCTGCTTGTTTCAGGACATGTCAGAAAAACGAGTCATAGCAATATGTATGTCCGGTGGGGAATTTCGGACAGAGAAAGGCGGAGTGCTATCCTACAAAGGCGGCGATGCTCACGCAATAGACGTGGACGAACAGATGAAATTCAGTGATTTTATCTCAGAAATTGGGGAGATGTTTAATTGTGATGGGAGGGCAGTTTCTCTTAAGTACTTTCTCCCGGATAACAAGAAGACACTCATCTCGATATCTAATGATAAAGATTTGAAACGAATGATCAAGTTTCACGAGAACTCAAACACAGCCGATGTCTATCTCATACCCGAAGAAGCTGCTCCCGACATTTCAAACATGCCGGCTAGTAGGTAAACAAAGCCGTTACTTGAATCATCATTACTTTATATTTTCTGTATTCTCTCGGTTTGACAGAATTTCTGTTTATTTTCCCTATCCAGATCGAGCAGGACGACATTGTCTGAAGCGATTATTCCGGTTCCTCTAGAAGACATGATAGATGACACCACGGGACCAGAAGATCTTCCCGTCTCAGCTCCTCTCCTTATAACTATGGAGCAAGTCATGGACCGAGCTGCAGATGCACAGATTGTTATTAATCCACCCGATATAATGTCATCAATTCTTGAAGTCCCGAATCCAAAAGGAGATATTCTCACAAAGGCAAGAACACAGCAGTGGCAGAACACAATCACAGGAGTGGGACAACGGTTTAAAAACGTCGGGGAGTTCCGTGAAGCGTTGCGGAAATACGCAATAGCAAATCAGTTCGGATTCCGCTACAAAAAGAATGATAGCCACCGAGTGACAGTTAAGTGTAAAGCCGAAGGTTGTCCTTGGAGGATCCATGCTTCAAGGCTATCGACGACTCAACTGATCTGTATCAAGAAAATGAACCCGACACATACTTGTGAAGGTGCTGGTGGGATTAACGGTCTTCAGACGAGTAGGAGCTGGGTTGCTAGCATTATCAAGGAGAAGCTGAAGGTCTTTCCTAACTATAAACCGAAAGACATTGTCAATGACATCAAGGAAGAATATGGGATTCAGCTGAACTACTTTCAGGCGTGGCGTGGAAAAGAAATCGCGAGAGAACAGCTTCAAGGATCGTACAAGGATGGTTACAAACAGCTTCCGTTATACTGCGAGAAGATAATGGAAACGAATCCGGGCAGCCTTGCTACGTTCACGACGAAGGAAGATTCAAGTTTTCACCGTGTTTTTGTTTCTTTTCACGCCTCTGTTTCTGGTTTTCTCGTGGCATGTCGACCGCTTGTGTTTCTCGATAGTATGCCATTGAAATCCAAATATCAGGGAACGTTATTGGCTGCAACTTCCATGGATGGAAACGATGAAGTGTTTCCTCTGGCCTTTGCAGTGGTCGACGCAGAAACTGATGATAACTGGGAATGGTTTTTGCTTCAGCTAAGTTCTGCTTTCTCCACGTCTTACCAGATTACTTTTGGAGATGATAGACACAAGGAGCTGCAGGATCTGCTAGAATCTATTACTTTTGTAGCTGATCGACAGAAGAATCTGCAAGAATCAATCCCCAAAGTGTTCGATAAATCATGTCACGCATATTGCTTGCGGTATTTGACCGATGAACTCATCAGAGACTTGAAAGGACCTTTCTCTCACGAGATCAAACGGTTAATTGTCGACGACTTTTACTCTGCAGCTTATGCCCCTAGAACTGATTCATTCGAGAGACATGTCGAAAACATCAAAGGCCTCTCGCTGGAAGCGTATGAATGGATCGTGCAAAAGAGCCAGCCTGATCACTGGGCTAACGCTTATTTCCGCGGTGCTCGTTACAACCACATGACTTCAAACTCAGGTGAACCATTTTTCAGCTGGGCTTCAGACGCCAATGATCTACCGATTACTCAAATGGTCGATGTTATCCGCGGGAAAATCATGGGATTGATCCACGTGAGACGAATCAACGCAGCAGAGGCTAATGGAAGATTGACTCCTTCCATGGAAGCAAAGCTAGAGAAAGAGATTCTAAGAGCACAAACGCTTCACGTAGCCACTGTGGATAACGTCTCCTTTCAAGTCCGTGGAGATACATATGAGCTCGTGAACATGGCTCAATGGGACTGTAGCTGCAAAGCGTGGCAGTTAACAGGCTTGCCGTGCCACCACGCCGTTGCGGTTATTAGCTGTAGTGGAGGTAGTCCGTATGAGTTATGCTCTAGATACTTCACTCTTGATAACTACAGGTCGACGTATTCTCTATCTATAAATCCGGTTCCATTATTAGAAGGAGAGATGTGTAGGGAAAGTTCTGGTGGTTCTGCGGTGACTGTGACACCGCCACCAACAAGGAGACCACCAGGTAGGCCGCCGAAGAAGAAAACTCCGGCGGAAGAGGTGATGAAGCGGCAGCTACAATGTAGTAGATGCAAGGGACTTGGTCACAACAAGTCGACTTGTAAAGACTATCTTCTTGAATGCTAGTTTCGGTCCACTTTGTTCTTTAGTTTAACTTTTTTTTTCTTAAACTTTCATCAATCTGTAAGAAAGAAAGCTTTTTATGTAAACATTTTCTGATGTGATTTTAATTCAATAAAAATTATTCTTCAAGTTCTCACTTGTGAAAATTTTATAGTACAAAGATAGAGAAACACAACAAATTAACAATGATCTAAAGAAGTAATCGGAATACTATAATGATCTATGATAAAGAAGTAAATCAAGCTAATTGTAAGATGACAACACTTGATTTTTTGGATAAATAGTATCACCTAGGACGGATAGAATTACCGAATCAAATGGTAATGGTAATGGTAATCTATCGAAGTAACCTGAAATTCACTAAAACAAACCAAATTAAATTTTGTGAAATCTGGAATGAATACAATTTTTTTTGGTCAAATTTCTCGAACTGAATTGAATCTAATTCCATAAAACTGAATGGTTTAACCAAAATTAATTAGAGTTTATATTAGTCAAATATATAGAAAACTAAATGTGTTTTAATTATAATATTAATTAAAATTAATTATTTATATTTATTTGTATATGTATTAGTATTTTATGTAAAATTGAACCAAACTAAATATGAAAACAAACCAATTTAGAAATTTTCTTCGAAGAGATATATTTTATAAAAAATTGAAAAAACCAAAATCTGAATAACCCGAATAGATCTGATATAACGTTGTTTATTTTGAATGGGCATATATTTTTAAAACCAAAATAACCCGAACCAAATAATTAATGGATATCCCTAATTACACCTTTTTGTGGGTTTTAGATGATATTTGCAAGGAATGAGATAGAAAACACCAAACTCTCTTAAAAAAAAATAAGAAATCTGTTGGCTTGTACAAAGATCATAACCCCTTAAAATGATTCACTCTTTCTCTACTCATTACAATAAACAAAAGGGGTATAAGATCATCAGATGAGGTTTGATAATAATAATAATAATAATAATAATAATAATAATAATAATAATAATAATAATATTAATACATAGATAGAGAAGGGAAGATTTTTTCAGACAGCTTTGCTCTAGTTTGCTCACAAACCAAGCCATGGACATTGCTTCCTCGCATGTTCCGGAACTAACTTAGCCAACATCTCAACAGGCACACCTTTGAGCTCTGTTTCACAACAAAAACAAACATGAGTTTAAGTCACTTACACTTTGAGCTTTAGCTACTTAAGAATGTGGTGGTTGTAGTGTACCATGAGGCTTGAAGTTGAAGAGTGGAGGAAGGAAACGTCCATTAGGTAATCGAGCATTCGGATCTCTAAGTTCATCGAAGAAAGGATGGACCAATGCATCGAGCTAATTGGATAAAGATCACAGAACTCAACACAATCAGACAAATGGAGATTTGCTGAGTAAAAAGATGATTTGCAAAGAATACTCACAGCAGCACAACGGAGATTGGGAGAGTATTGAAGCAGTCTTGAGACCAAATCTACAGCTTCTGGAGGCATTCTCTTGTGGAAAATCTTATGCCATGGATGAGCTTTAATCTGAGGAAACTTGAACTCTGTGTAATTAGGATTCATGCACTTGATTTCTTCCCTCGTTGGTGTTCCCAAAACCTACTCAATTCATCATTACAGTAAGTATAAGATCGAATCTCTGATGTAACTCAGTACAGTTTATAACGCTATTACCTTTATGATTTCGACAAGTTGATCAACACCACTCTCACCAGGAAACAATGGCTGGTATGAACAAAAGAACATATCAGACCAGAACAAAGAAGTTTGATTTGAGTGAGATTTTACAAAAGATTTTGTTTTTTACCTGCCCGAGAAGAAGCTCAGCGAGAACACATCCTGCAGACCAGACATCAATGGCTGTAGTGTACTCAGTGGCTCCAAAGATAAGCTCAGGAGCTCTGTAATATCTTGAGCAAATATATGAAATGTTTGGCTCTCCTTTTACCTGTTTCAAGAATCACTACTGATTCAAAATGTGCCTCCAAGAGAGAGAGAGATTCATGAAACTCACCAATACTTTTGCGCTTCCAAAATCACATAGCTTCACTTGATGAGTGTGTGGATTTACCAACAAGTTTTGAGGCTTTATGTCACGATGACACACGCCAATACAAAGGTGAATGTATGATAAAGATCTAAAAATCTGCACAACATAAAAAAACTCTTAAAAGATGTCAGATTGTATTCAAAACTTCTGTGGAAAGAATGAATATCTAACCTGATATGTGTAGAGTTTGACGTAAACTAAAGGCATTCGCTGGTTAAGTTTGTTGTAGTGTTTGATAACTCGGTGTACAGTTTCAGGAACGTATTCAAGAACCAAGTTTAAGTAAAGCTCATCTTTCTCAGTTGTGGAGAAGAAACAATGTTTCAAAGAGACAACATTTGGATGATCAAGTAGTCTCATTGTTTGAAGTTCACGGTTCTTGTATCTACGATCTTGCAATACTTTCTTTATCGCAACGGTTTCTCCTGTTTCTAAACATTTCGCCTGAAAGATAAATCGAATATCCGATTAGACAACTAATTTCTAAGAGAATTAAGGAAAGAGCAAAATATAAAACTCACTTGGAAGACAACACCAAAGGAGCCATGTCCAACAACTCGCTCTGCCATGTAACTAATTGTCTGAAATTTAAACATCCAGACAAATCTGCTTAGCTGATGAACTGATGAAGATTGAATCAAATTAAGTAGTTAAGTATCGGTTTCGATTCAAACCTGCTTTGGTTGGCCATTTCTTCCACCTATAGTAGTTACTATTATATGACCAGTCTCTGTTACATTGCCATTTACTATTGTAGCTTCCATTTCCTATTGATCATTAACCAAATCAGTGAACAAAAAAAAACCAAAATCATTGTATAAAACAGCAACAAAAACCATACACCATACTTTATCATCTTGAATTTTCATGTCTTTCATCTCCTCAGGTAATCTATCAACGTCAGTAGCGTTTCCAGTAGATTCTCTGACGGAGGCACTCGGCTCTATCCCCACCGTGGCCATCCCGGAAAACAGTAGATTCTTCTTCTTGTCACTCTTCAATCTCGACCAGATAAAAAAACTCAAGTCTGCAACAAATAACCATCAGCAAAGTGATCGCTAGCACTTTATTCATAATCCCTATATGCTATTAGAGATTAAGTAATAACTCTAATTGAAGAAAATTCACAGATCATCATGCAGGAAAGTTGTTTCAACGATTTGATATCAACAAAAGCCAATCCTAAGACTCATATGGAAGCTGTAAACATGCAAAGTTTGGATTATAACGAGACATTAGAAACAACTATCACCGAGAAAAGGCCTTAAGAGGAAAGATTTTCATGAAAAAGGGAAGAATCCATAAAACATATCAAATTTCAACACAGATAGAGATGTAACCATCGAAATAAAACTCAACAAATCTCCGCCGATCTAAATGGATAAACTTTGATAAAAGAATCTACCATAAGATCGAACACGAAGCTAAACTTTAAGACCCAGAAATTAAGATGAGAAGAAACCTAAAGCAAAAGCGAGAACAAACAAAACAAAAAAAGAGATGAGATTTTACAACGTACCCGAGAAACCCAGAAAAAATTCAGATCGAAGGAAACGCAGAAATTGAAGGAAGAATCAAGATTTGAGTAGATCCATAGAAAAGAGGAAGATTGATTTGATGATCAACTTCCTCTCTCTCTCTTTTCCTTTTTTTATTGGTCTGATGAAAAATAATAAAATTGTATGAATTCTATCTGTGGCTGGGCTTTTTGATGAGGCGTATGCATATGCTAAAATGCGCTGGTGACAGTCATATAAATAAAATAAAATAAAATAAGGATAGTCTTCGGAGTTAGTAAATTAGAGTTTGAAACTTGAAAGTACATTGGGTTCGGTTTTTTCTCTTTTTTTAGTTTTTGACCATTCAAACTTTGCCTCCTTTTAATACCTCTCTTTCTTTATTTAATGCAGCCTACTAAAAAACGTTGATCTTCTCTTCTTTTTATAATTTAGAATATTATTATCACTTGTATAAATTGAAATGTCACATTAACAAAAAAAAAATTGACTAAATATGCTGGTTTTCATATAAAAATAAAATTTGATTTTTCAGTTATTTATTGTTTTGTATAGACATAATTAGTGTGACATAATAATTAGTTTCATTGAACCAATTTTATTCCAAACAAAAGGAGTCAAAGTCCAATTGTCAAAGTTGCTAAGCTAACTTGACTTAATTACACTATTATGATTTTTTTTTAAATAATTTTGCAATTTTCTAACCTGTGATTAATATTTGCTTACATGAGTCCAATAACTAGTTCATACATGTCACACAATTGTCTGCTATAAAATTAAGAGTACCTAGTTCAACAACCAACAATCGTAAATATAATTCAATTTTCAGCAAAGTACATAGTTCTATCGTTTATTTCTTAAATTATTTGAAGAAATCGAATAATGATAATTAAAAAGGATGGGACATATTGAAAAATTTGGACAAAGCTGTGAGGTGGGGTATGGTGAGAAAACGACAAAGTATGGGTAGTTCCGTAATTTGACCTTATGTACTTAGACATATATGTTGAGTTCGGAATATTCCAAAAGATACTACAGGCTGAACCTGGGACCACGTGTCGAACGTGTCGGAGAGGCCAAACGAAAAAAGTAAACAGAAGAAAATGGACCTACTATTAGTATTGGGCTTCATTATGGGCCTATAGAAATATTTATTGGGTTTCTTAATGGGCCGCAAAAAGACGAAATTTTTTGAATATTTATAATATAGGGCTGGTCCCGGCGGGGCTCGAACCCGCGACCTTCGGCTCATAAGACCAACGCTCTAACCAACTGAGCTACGGGACCGAATTGAAATTATTTTGACTAAACAATTGTTTAAATGTAAGCACAGAAACGAAACCTAATTTATACAAATTTCCCAGATAACCAAACCAAAACGATTATTGATAACCGAACCGGTTATCTTTGAATGAAGCCTTAAAGACTACAACTATAACATTCACTGATCACCTACAGTTAATATGTGTTCAGATCTTTTTGCAACTAAATTTATACAAAAAAGAGATGTAAAACGAACTCTATCTCTTGGAGACTACCACTAACATCAACATAGACATTGATACAACGATCTTAAACCCTGAATTATCCCAGAAATTCTGTTTCTCCCAAGACTTATTATTCCTGTGTTGTTTCTCCAACATCATGTCTCTTATCTCTTTGATCTCCATGTCCTTTCTTTCTCCTTTCTGTGTTCCATTCAACAGACAAAAAGTTAGAACCTGTTGGATCCCAACAAGCTCTATGGAGTTTTATACTTACCCTCTGCAGTTTTCTTGTCTGGCTTCGAGTTTCTTGTAGACAGAACTCTAGTTTCAACACCTTTTTCTTCAAATCTTGATCAGTTCTTCTCTGTTTCTCCAGCTGTCAATTTAACTCAAAAGATTGAACACACGCACTGAAGATGTAAATAAACAAACAGAGTAAAAGGGGAAAGATGGATGCACCTGAGATTCAAGATCTTTAGTCTTATGTCTCCAGTGACCTGACATTAATCTTATCTCATCTTTCAGTTTAACAATCTCTTCGTCTTTTACCTCAACTAGTCTATTCATTGGAGAAATATCTTCGAGAAGTTTCTGGAGCTCACAGTCCCTTCCACCTATCCCAGCTTTGGCAATGGACTGTGTTATCTCACGTTCGATTCTCATAACTTCTTCTCGAAGCTGCTTTTCTGAGCACTCTCTTAGGCCAAGATCTCTCTGTAGATTATCGAGCTGAAGTCTAAGCTGAGTTAAACGGTCTTCGTGTTCTCTGAGAGTACGTGTTTTGTCGTCAAGTTGTTTCTTTAGCACTGAGCATTGAACCTGTGTAGATTGAGCAGAATCAGCACTTGCCTCAGCGGTTTGCCTAGTTGCATTGAGCTGTGATCTCAATATCTCTAAGTCTTTGATAAACTGTTTTCACAAAGCAAGATTATAAAACCAGTAAGTATATCACAAGAAGAACATAAATGAATGATTTTGTGAAGAACAAAGCACATCTACCAAAAAGCATAAGTGCTAAACCTAAAGCCTAAATCACATCTATTAGACAGCATGAACTATGTTTGGTCAATAACTGAAATTTAACAGCTTTCAACAAATTAAATTCAATCCTTTAGCTCAACAAATTTGATAAGACATCAGCTAAAGGCCAGCTAGGATTGCAGAACAACATAAAACTTATTAAACTGATCAAGATTGAAGAAGTAAACACAAAGCCTTGTAGATTGGATCAGAACAATCAAAAGAGCAAAACTGGGTTTGTGAGAATAAACATTTTCAGCAGCAGATGCAGAAGCTTCAAGCTGACAATTTCTTTCTTCCAATTTCTTCTGCAATTTGCAAACTTCCATTTCCATGTTCTTTCCTCTTTTCTCTGCTTCCTGGACAAACAAGGAAAAAGTCAAATCATTTATATCTGATTCGGCTTATAAGAATTGACCCCACCACTACAACAGCATCAAAAAGGAAGAATCCATCAGAGAATAAATTAAACAAAGGACATACTTTTCTATTAAAGGTTTCTTTAAGAAAGGATTGTTCTTGCGAAACCAAACGGCCTCTCACTTGTTTCAGCTCCGCCGCCAAAGACACTACGTTCCGCCGGAAATTCTCTTTCTTCTCATCTAAATCCTTAAGAAGTGGATCCACCGTCGGTTTATTGGAAGAAGACATCCAAAAAGGCTACACCTTGATGATCTGTTTCAGTTATGGAATACACGGAATCACAAATCTCAGAAAGAAGAAAAAGAAAAGTAGTGTTTGCTTCATGTGAACAATACAGTTGACCATTAATACAGAAGTTAAATGAAGAGTCTATAACAATTCAAAATTATCGTAATAAATAATAACAAAGATCGTGACTTTACATGAGCTTTGACTGTGATTTGGAAGCTTAAAAAACAAACGGAGTCTTCTGGGTTTTTCAAAATCTTCGGAGAAAAACAGATCTCGATTATTTCGTCATGGATCTAACAGTTTCTCATTTTCAGATTTTCTATAAGAACAGACGAGAGAGAGAACATTCACTGTCAGTAAATGAATTGGAGAGAGAAGAAGAAAAACACTAAAAGTGACTTTGAACTTCAAAAATCATAAATTTCTTTGAAAAAACTCAAACTTTCCCTCCAAAAACCTCGACAAACACAAACTCTAACATTAAACCATGTCTCTGAATTTGTTTATTAATCTGAATCAGTTAGACGAACTTTAGATCATTTGTTTTTGTAAATGATAATTGTTATTACTGAAGTTTGCTGAATTGACAGCTCAGCTTCGTTATAGGTTCGGGATCACACGTGGCTGTTTGAATTAATCTATCACGTTCGGTTTTCGGTGGTTCGGATTAGATATAAGACAAAAACCGAAGCTGTTCTCAACTCTTTTGACCGAAACACCCCTGAGAGTCCTTCCATCGCTAAAAAAACGGGGGTCCTTAGCCCAGTTCTTAAATTTTTTTTATTATTATTTTAGTGGACCCCACAGAAAAAAATTAAGGAGTGGTTCTTCCCGAAGGTTTGCTGGAGCGCGTGAAGGACCGCGGGTGACTTGCACGCGCGCGCGTGAGTCACGCGTGTGTCTTTCACGCGCGCGTGATTTTTTTTTTTTTTTTTTTT
>OVAU01002906.1:0-11764 GCA_900406315.1 Biscutella laevigata subsp. laevigata
ATACATAAATAATATACGATATTTATAGTATTACATAACAATTTTGTGATTTTGAAGCCTTTTTCTTGGCTCTATGTATAGACTTAATTAGTCATTTTTATTTCATATTTTTAGTAGTAATATCAGATGAAATCACTTCAAAAATTAATAATTTTACATCAAACTATGTTGACATCATGTGGTTGTTAATTTCCTACAATACAACAACATGATGTCAACAATAAATCTAAAACCCTATCCAAAACTAATTAACGTTTGAGCTAACTACTGATCATAAAGAATAAACAATTAACCGACTCAAATATTATCTGAATAAAATACTAATTATATAGTAACAAATAATATCCAATTCAAGTATAGGGAATTAAATAAAATGTTGAATTCAATGTAGAACTTGTCAAAGAAGGCAATGGATAGTTACTCAAATGAATGGGTCCCAAAAGGACCACTTATTTGGTTTTGTCACTTCATTGCATTAGATAAGCTCTAATTCACTTTCGTCACCCACACCTCCAAAAAAAATGAAATTTATGTAGGTGTCAACTTCTAATAATATCAACTCATGCTTGACATTATTTTTGGAGATGTATTTTCGGGTTTGTTTTTGTAATTTATTTGGAGTTTAAAAGACGTATTTTGGGGTGGACCGTTCTGATATTCATTCGGGTTCGGTTTAGATTCATTCAAATTTCAAATTTTCGATTAAATGATTTATAGAATATGGATTACTTTATGGGTTGAATTCGGAGGTACTGGAATATTTTCAGATCATTTTAGATTCATATATTTTAACCTAAAATACTATAAAGTATTTAAAATATTAGTAAATTCAAAAATTTAAACTATGTTTAATAAAAATATATAAAAAACTAATACTGTGAATAAAACTTAAAAGTAAATTTAATACTACATATTTCAAAATATTTAAATCATTTAAAATATTAATAAATATTGAATATTTAGTTTTAAATTAGATTTTTCTAGATATTACTTCAAATTTCGGATTTGGTTCGAGTTTTATTTTGATTCAAAATATTTTACATATATATTTGTTTGAATATTTTTCTTATTTTAACTCGGGTTTGAATTATTATTTTTTTACTAAGAGTTGTATTCTACACATAATTCATTATACGCGTTTTGAAGCAGATTTTCAAAAGTATATTTATAAGCAAGAAAATAACATGTCTCAAAATTCTCAATTCTTTATTATCGAAAGTGTTACTCAATTCTTATCATGTCTAGCTTGAATATCTTCTCTTCTATTAAAAGGATCATGGAGAGAGAGAAAGAGTAATAGAAGAGAGATAGAGATTATACTTCATGAGAATACTAAACCAACTTCCTTCCAATAATTCAAAACATATCACTTTCTTAAACAAAAACTCTTCTCTCTTCTTCTTTAAATTCTTTAAACCCTAATCAAAACATCTGATCGATGGATCTTGAAGAATGGGAGTTACTCCCTAATAACACCTTCGACGATCTTGATCTTCTTGATCACAACGAGGATCATCAAGAACCAACGGTCATAGATCACTTCAGTATCTGCTCATCTATTCAAGATCCTCTCCATAAAACAGAGTCTCCTTCAAGATCCATAGTTCCCTTAGCTTGGGAACCCGTGAAGGATCCGGATCTTGACCCGGATTTAACGAGAGTCTCCTTACAGGAAACTGAATTTGCCGACATGAAACTTGACCTTTTGCCTCAGATTGATGATGCTGAGAATGAGAAATCTTCTGAAGATGACTTGAGAGAGAAGAAAGATGATGATGTGATGAGTGATGATCGTGGTGGTTGTGAGAAGATGAATCTATGGAAGATTGGTTTGAATGGAATCGGAGCGATTTGTTCATTTGGTGTTGCAGCTGCTGCTGCTACAGTATGTGTGTTCTTCCTCGGACATAACAATATTAAGATTTGTAAGAACAAGAATCAGATGCTTAGGTTCCAGATTTATTCCGATGATAATAAGGTAACCTAATTTTTAGAAATTATTTTCTTAGCTAATTTTACTAACAATATTGTTAACGATTAAACTAAAGATATTATCATTTTTGTTCAACATCGTGGATTAAAGTAGTGATTAATTATTATACTGAAAGATAAGTGAGTGATAGATTTGGATAAAACAAGCTTATAAGATTTAGAGAGAAATATGAATGGTTGAAGAATAATTTATGATGTTTAATGGTTTATGATGATTAGTTGGGTATATATATGTATGCTTATTATATAATTAGCTAATTGTTTTAATATGTTCTAGAAGTTGTATGATTAAATTATATAAAACAAGTTTTGAATACTTTAATTTAACCATATGGTAAAGTGAAGGTTACGTGTTAAAGTGAACAATCTTTGATGTATATCGAGAAGAATGATTCTTGTTTCATTTTGTACGTTTTCTATTTTGATTGTTTCGTTGTTGCTTGATTCATACATTTCTTATTAAGTATAGTTTTTAAGGACATAGAATTTAGTTATAGGTATTCATATAATCGGTTTGAGTTATTCGGTTTAGGTATTTCAATATATTTAAGATTTTAAAGATTGTTCGAATATTATAACATTTTTATTTGGGTTTGGTTTTGGTTTTGGTTCACTTCCAGGTATTCAACTCCATATATTTGAACTAGTATTCAGATATATTCAATTCGAAACCAATTTTTATTCAATTTATTTCGGTTATATTTTATCCAAATTACCAAAAACATCCAAAATTATTTGAATAAAAAAATTCAAAAAATTCATCGAATTTTACAAAAATAACTAAATTAGTAAGAAATATAACTAATATTATACTACTCTCTCCGTTCCTCAATATTTGATGTTTAAACGTTTTTCACGTTGATTAATAAAATACAAAACATCATTTAGTTTATCTCTTTTTCATAAAAACACCATTAACTTCACATATTTTAGCCAATAAAAAATCATACTGCATAAAGTTAAGTGGTTTTTAGCTTTAAATTTTTACATTGAAAATCGAAAACATCACTTAAAATGAAACAAAAATAAAATGCTTAAACCTCATATATTGAGGAACGGAGGGAGTATTTGATTTTATTTTGGCTATATTGTGTACTCATTCGATTTTCGGTTTGATACCAATTCGATTCCAGTTTATCGATTATAAAAAATTAATAATTTGATTTATTTTGTATATTAATATTCAATTTGGTACATTCTATTTAGGATGGTTTTATTATCCTCCATCAAAAGTGGACAATTTGTCCATTCCTAATAGAAATAATGTATTGGTTGGTGGATGCAGAGGATGAAAGAAGTAGTGAATCAAGCAACAAAACTCAATGAGACAATCTTTGCAATGAAAGGTGTTCCTGTCGTAAGAGCTCAAATATCTTTTGGTGGTCACTATGATGGACTTTGAATCTCAGCCGTTCATTGTTATATTCCGAATCAACGGGTCAAATTAAGCTTCATAAGTGTTTGTTCAAATATAAGATTACATGGATGATTATCATATATATAACTAAGCTTTGTACAAAATTTTACTTGTGTGTGTTGTTAATAGATCATTGTGAGTAATTTATGTTGTTAGTTATTTTACCCGTTCTAAAAGAAGCTCGATTAAGCAGGAAGACCTTTGGTCTCCTGTTTTCTAGCTTAGTCAGTTAGTGGTATCCGTCGGTCGGTTAGCAGATTTGCAGATAGAAGGCTAGCCAGCCTAAGCCGATCCTGAGGAAAGGGGCTATAGGATTGCCCACGACAAGCATTGGATTTCTTTTTTGATGATCTCCGACTCCTAAGTCTTCCGCGTGCCTTATTCCACCCTCATGGCGTATTACAGTTTTTCACCAAGGGGGTGGCTCGAAGCGATTGCTGCGAAGAATTGATCTGAAACGAAGCACTTCCTCTATGGGCATTGTAGAGAGTATAGAATATGACCCTAATCGTTCTTCTCAGATCGCTCCAGTACGATGGATCAAGGGGGGCTGCCAGAAAAAAATGAACACGATCGAGGAGTTAGCTCCGCCACACAAGACTCATATCATTTTGGTATTTTTTTGTTGGTTTGTCAATATTATTTTATAATTATTATTTTTTTGTAATGCATGTAATCATAGAACTAAAATAAAAATAATTACTATATCACAGGGTTGTGAAAAATCAAATAAAAATCCCAGCCTAAACATACACAAAACTATGAAATTAAACAATAATTTTTTTTTTCTTTTCAACTTTTGTGGGCTACAAAAGGCTGACCCACTAGCCTATACTCTCACAAATAAGAGAAACAAATGCTCTCACGGGGACTCAAAGTCCCGACCTGACAACTAATAATGCCAAATATTTTAACACTGAACTAACATCACTTGTTCAATAATTAAAATATTTGAAGCAGATAATGTATTTTGGATTACATAAAGAGCTTTAAGTTGGACTAATTTGGTTTGAAACTACTTTTTTTTAGGTAAATAGTAATATATTTCGTTATAGTAAAACTAATGTCAATTATATTTATTTTGGTTGGAATGACAATCTATTTTTTACTCAAATGTAATTTAAAGATTACTATTTTATATTATTATCTAAATTTGATTTATTTCAGTTGTTTAGGATACAGTGAGTGAAGTTAGGTCTGAACGAAGTTTTTTTCATCTTTATAATGATTGTGTTTATGTTTATTCATCGCTGTAATCTTTGATTTATTTTAATTAATATAATAGGATTGAAAATAGAATTTTTAGTTCAACAATAAATTATTCTAAAAGGATTTTTTAATTATCCATTTAGATATAAGAAATATTATATTTAGTTTTTTTGAATTTTAAAATATTCAAATAATTTTTTTTGAACACTATTCAAATAATTTAAAATATCAAAATAAATTTGAAAAATACAATATTCAATTTTTAAAATTTAAAATATATAATTAAAACAAACAATTTGAAAATTAATAATACAAAATATTATTATTATATATAAATATAATATTATCCCACGTATGTCAAAATCTAGTGAACTTTAAAAACTAAAATTCAAGTTATTGCCACATAGATAAAGAGCCAAAACGTCAATTGATTCCACTTACTCTAAAATCGAACCGTCAATTTTAATCGAACGGTTCATAAAGATCACTCCATTGACGGCCATGGAGATTAAGAGCATCTCCAACCTTACTCTATTTNAGACGGAGATAGAGGTTTCTGTGCCGTTTAATCGAAGTTTTCGTTAGACCCACCAGGAGAAACTAGCTGATACGGTTTGTCTAATTGGTCTCACGTCGTAGAAGACATCATTATCTTCAGTGCCTTCTTCGCCGGAGAAGTCATCGATCTGTTTTAAATCTTCACTCCTAGATCAACTTCTCCTTTTTGGGTTCTTAAAAAATCCTCTCTTTTTCATACTCTTTCGGGTAAATTATTCAGTTGGAACAATCTGAGAAGCTCCAAAAATGTCGTCGTCACAACAAGAAAATTTCTTACAATGGGGAAACAAGAAGAGATTGAGATGTCTAAGAGCTAAAGACCATAAGAATAAGAGATTGAGAAGTAATAACTCTTCTCAATTTCTAGGTCAAGAAACCTTCCTCCTTCACTCCACCAGATTCTCCAGGTTTGATTTCAAAATTTATTCCTTTTAGTGCTGTAAAAATTTCTCATTTATCATCTTTATGTGGTGGGTTTCTGATTTTGTAGAGGATCAGAAGGGACAATCCTTAGATCTGGCCGGAGATCGTCGCCGGAGAAAGAGGAAAGGTATTATATGACTAGAGGTGTAGTGGAAAACATTGGGAAAGTTTGTTTAGATGATAACAATGGAGAAGATAGAGATAACAAGGAAGAGAGTTTATGGCCAAAGTTGTTTATAACATTATCAAGTAAAGAGAAGGAAGAAGATTTCATGGCAATGAAAGGTTGCAAACCTTCACATAGACCTAAGAAGAGAGCTAAACTCATCCAGAGAAGCTTACTTGTGAGTTTCAAAGCTCTACTTTTACTTCTTTTTGGTCTTATTGAAAGTGTTTTGAAGCTTCTTCGATTGTCTATTTTGTTGAATATAAACAGTTGGTGAGTCCTGGAACATGGTTGAGTGATTTGTGTCCAGATAGGTATGATGTTAGGGTGAAGAAAAGCTCTAAGAAGGTATGAAAGTACAAGTCTTCTAGTTTCTGGAATTAACAAACAGATGATTTATTCTGTTTAGCTAATGATGATGTGTGTGTGTTGCAGAGGCGAGCAAGAGGATTAAAAGCCATGGGAAATGTGGAGACTGATTCAGATTAAGAAGTTTAAAGATTAATTCAGTAGAAGTTTGATTTAAGCTAACTTTCATGGTTTACTTCAACAATCTTGAACTGAAGGAAATATAATTTCTTTGTAACTTGTAACAAGATTTATTGTTGTAGACAATGTAGTCCTATNAACAGATGATTTATTCTGTTTAGCTAATGATGATGTGTGTGTGTGTGTTGCAGAGGCGAGCAAGAGGATTAAAAGCCATGGGAAATGTGGAGACTGATTCAGATTAAGAAGTTTAAAGATTAATTCTGTAGAAGTTTGATTTAAGCCAACTTTCATGGTTTACTTCAGCAATCTTGAACTGAAGGAAATATAATTTCTTTGCAACTTGTAACAAGATTTATTGTTGTAGACAATGTAGTCCTATTTGTCATAAATCAAAATGTGTCTGAAATGAGAATCTATCAATGGCTTTGTCCAGGAAAACATCAAAATTAAGTAAAGATTTATGTCTTTCATAGTTCAACTTCTTAAGAATTTGCAGACGTTCAGGCAAGTGAAGATCATTGGTGGAGGTTACTAGCTTTGAAGGAAACCTTTGTCTTGTAAATGAGATATGACTTCTTCAGCCATAGCTACAGGTGAAGGACACTCNCCAGGAAAACATCAAAATTAAGTAAAGATTTATGTCTTTCATAGTTCAACTTCTTAAGAATTTGCAGTGTTTCAGGCAAGTGAAGATCATTGGTTGGATAACGGTGGAGGTTACTAGCTTTGAAGGAAACCTTTGTCTTGTAAATAAGATATGACTTCTTCAGCCATAGCTACAGGTGAAGGACACTCTCCCTCTTTCTCCTTGAGCTCTATCTGTTATGTCATACAAAAGAAAACACAGAAACATATTCATGTGATATTGAAAGAAGAATCATGAATTCACATGGATCATACCTCACAATTCAAAGGAGATTCATATGGATCATCTATTCCTGTGAAACCTGCAAAATTCCTTCTGTTTAATCTTTGCTATCTTCTGTTTATATGGAAGTTTATGCATTCTCACCTTTGATCTTTCCTGCACGAGCAAGCTTGTATAAGCCTTTAGGATCTCTTGCTTCACATAATTGTAGAGACATGTTCATGTAAACCTAAACAGTTTATGCAACAAACATCAAACTTAACCGAAATGGAGGCTATAGACTGAACAGACTGGTTTCAAATAGCTCGCCTCGATAAAAGATGAGTCCTGCATCATTTCCCTGCAGGCATCGCGGTCTTTTCTGTATGGTGATATGAGGCTGGCGATACAGATTAAGCCAGCATCCGCAAAGAGTTTAGCTACCTCTCCTGCAACATTAACTGAAGATATGAGAGACTCACCCTTTTAATGTATTTACAACCTTCTTGAGATTATATCCAACTTATGTCCTTACCGACTCTGCGTATATTTTGCATTCTATCCTCGGCCTTGAAACCGAGATCTTTGTTCAAACCATGACGAAGATTATCTCCATCAAGAATATATGATAGCTTTCCTCGGTTGTATAGCTCTCGACTAAGCGAGCAAGCCAATGTGCTTTTCCCTGCAAGATGTTGCCTAAGTATATTGAGTAAAGACATCTTATGCTACNTAATCATCTGCTACAATGGAAAAGATTAGAAGATTGACCTGAGCCACTAAGCCCTGTGATCCACACCACACAACCTTTCTGGTTCAACAACTTCTGCCTATCAGTTTTCCCAATGGGTGATTCTTGCCAAAATATGTTTGTCGAATTTCCCACTGTCGACATTCTCTAAACTCTACCTGATGATCAAATATATCACCAAAACACAGAAACTAAACACAAACATGACCAGAAAATCGCATCCAATTTGCAAAGCCACCTTTCACAAATCACAAACATGACCAGAATATGGCGTCCAATTTGCAAAGCCACTTTCACAAATCACAAACATGAACATGTCTTATGCATCATCAGCATCCAACGTATGATCTCACTATGAATCATGATCTATCATATTAGCTAGCAAATTTAGGTCATTTCATAAAGTAATAAGTTTCAATTTCCAGAATCATAGCCAAAATAAATCTACAACTTCATAGCAGCTTCTGCAAATCCCATTCAATCTATAGAAGAAACTAAAAAGAAACTACAATATGGTTTGACATCTCATGATTTAAGAAACTGTTCACTCTTAAATGATTAATTTCCAATAGAATCACAGATTGAAACAAGTATATCACAGGAAAAAATACCTTGGGTTCAGTGTTCTCTGATTCACGAGAGAGAGAGTAGAGATGTTTAGAGCTTGTTCCTGTGTTTACCTTTTTTTCCTTTTGTCCACCTCTTCGGTTTTCTTGGGGTCATTGTGAGTGGGATAAAGAGAACCGACATTAATGGAATGCCAGACAGTTGGAGAAAAGCATGGAGAGATCAGAGATTGTTTGTGTTGGAAATGATGAGACTCGCTTCCTAATATTATTGGATAATCAAAAGGGCAAATCCGTCTTTTTCCTATCAATGGCCATATTGGTTTGTAAAATTTATGCGATAATTAAAGCATTTAACCAAAATAATATTTTTATGTAATGGGAAAAACGATAGTCATTCATAAAATAAAAGAGTACAAGCTTAACAAAACTAACAGAATAAGAGAAGAATCTATCCTCTTCCTCGGCCTCTGAAGCCTCCACGACCACCGCCTCGTGATGGAAAACCTCTACCACCACCTCTTGGTGCGCCTCTACCTNGTAATGGGAAAAACGATAGTCATTCATAAAATAAAAGAGTACAAGCTTATCAAAACTAACAGAATAAGAGAAGAATCTATCCTCTTCCTCGGCCTCTGAAGCCTCCACGACCACCACCTCGAGATGGAAAACCTCTACCACCACCTCTTGGTGCGCCTCTACCTCTGAAAGATCCTCCTCTACCACCTGGTCCACCTCTTCCTCTTCCTCCTCCACGACCTCCACCACGTCCACCAGCTGATTGTCCCCTAGAAGAACAAAGACATAGTATCTTAAGGTTATTTCAAGTTCCAAAAGAGACTAATCTTTTGATCTATGTTAAGATGTGATACTTACTTTGGCTGAGGAAGAAACCTAGCGAGAGGCAAAAGCTTAGCAGGGTCGATGAAGAACTTATCTCCTGCAGCGTAGGAGGTGGCTACAATACCTTCCATCATTTTGATAGAAAACAACTGAAGAAGAAGCAAAGCAGAGTTTATAGCTGAAGCCTATATATTTAGTTACAACAGAGATAGAGAGCTTACAGATTCGTTGATAGGACCAAAGATTTCATCTACTTTCCCAATCTGAGTCTTGTTCTGTAAGTAGATCGGGGCATTAAAATATGGAATCTTCTCATGTGAGAGTTTAGTCACTGCATCTCCTTCGCAAGCATGGAGGAAAGTTGCAACCTCTGTCAAACCAAAGAAACAAACCTCGTTAAGCAAAGTCTTCAAAAGCATATACATCTCTTAGCATTAAAGCCATATACTCAACTCAAGCTGAAACTAACAAGGAACAAGACACAAAATCCATCAAAAACATCATGCTTATAAACAGTTAAGTAAAGTTTTTGAGCAAAGAATAAGCTCATTGAGCTCATTCCTCGCATGCATGGAGGAAAGTTGAAACCTCTATCAACCAAAGAAAGAAACAATGTTACAAAGGAAGCACATTCTTCAATACATCAGTTAGCATTAGAGCCATATACTCAACTCAAAGCTGAAACTAACAAGAAACAAGACACGAAAATCCATAAAAAACATCGTACATATAAACAGCTTAATGAAGTTTTCAGCAAAGAATAAGCTCATTCCTCTGTCAATCAAAGAAAGAAACCTCGTTACAANCCAAGAAACAAGACACGAAAATCCATAAAAAACATCGTACATATAAACAGCTTAATGAAGTTTTGAGCAAAGAATAAGCTCATTGAGCTCATTCCTCTGTCAATCAAAGAAAGAAACCTCGTTACAAAGTCCTCAAAAGCATATACATCTACTAGCATTGAACCTATATACTCAACTCAAAGCTTAAACTAACAAGAAACAAGACACGAACTCCATCAAAAACATGTCCTTATACACAGCTTATTGAAGTTTTTTCCTCTGTAATAAGCTCATTGAGGTCAAGCCTCTGTCTATAAATCGAGCATCTTCTATGTTATTTCCAAAGCCAAACAAGAAGTTAAACACTAAGTCAAAGATATAGAAACGAACCAACGACTTCGCTAGGAGGACCTTCGTCTCGGAAACCACCAAAACGACCTCCTCCCCGTCCACCACCACCAAATCGTCCTCCTCCACCAAATCGACCACCGCCGCCGTCTCTTCCTCCTCTTCCCCTGAACGCGCCGCCTCTCATCGGTGGTCTCATTTTTTCTCCTTGTCTAAATTCCCGTAAAGTGTTTTTTCCTCTCTGCCTCTTTGGTGAGAGAGGGTTTTAGGGTTTAATTTGAGCGACGACGAATAATGGGTGAAGTTGGGGTTTTTAGGGTTTTTGCTGTAACCGTTAGACCGGGTTCGGTTACTTGAACCGGTAATTAAATTTAACATTGAACCAAACCGGTTTATCTCCGTTCGTTAGAAACAAAACTAATGACAATTAGGCTGCTCAAAATATTCGTTAGATCAGTTTCGATCCGCTATTTGCTTCGATTTGATTCGTAAAATTCGGATATCCGTAAAATTTCAAAGCAAATCAAAAAGTAAAATCATAGTATCTGTAAAAAACTGAAGCAAATACAAATATTAATTTTAAAAAAATCGGATATCCGCTTCGATTCGATATATATAATAATATAAGTAATCATATATTTTTTTTTAGTATAGTATTTTAAAAAAAATTATTTTAATTATAGGACACATATTTATTAAACAATAAAAATATATTTTACCAGGAATTAAGACGTAAGTTGCATCAATTGTGGAGTTTAGTTTTAAAGTTTTTAGATGACATGTTTTTTTGGAATTTTGGACGTTTGAATGTTTTTTCTTTGTTTTTTCAGAACGTATTTGAATCATGTTAACAATATTTAGTATATAATCTTTTGTTTTTTAGTATTTATATTTTACTATTTTTATTAGTTATTTAAAAATATTAAATAAATAAATTTAAAATAGTAGTACAAATCCCGGATATCCGGTTACTCCGAATATCCGTAAATTTTTTGGATCGAAGCAAATAAAAAAACAGATATTCGTTAAAACCGAAACAAATCACAAATAATATAAAATATCCTGATATTCGCTTTGCGTCCAGAGCTAATGACAATCGAAGAAGAGTCTTTAAAGGAGTGACCTTTAGAGGCAGAGTGTGACAGTATCTATCTTCAACCTTATTAAAAACTCACAGATTAGTGACGCTTTAATGCTGTGCTCTTTTTGATTTTAGTTATTAAATGCCTCAAAAAAAGTAATCAACGTCAATTTTCAGAATCTTCTCGTGTGATGAAAATTTGTCATTAAAAAGAAGAGCCTTATCTTTTTGTCGCTTTAAATTCCTTCTTAGTTTTACCCATCTATGGACTTTGTTCTTTTGGTAA
>OVAU01002908.1:0-11763 GCA_900406315.1 Biscutella laevigata subsp. laevigata
GTTTGGTTCGATATTCCCCGGATACTTGTATCCACCACTTAGTACATTTGATTATAAAGTAGAGCTTAATCCCCTTCTTAGTAAATAAGATAGGGGGTGAAAACCTCTTTTTCACTTTTATCAAATACATAATTGAATAACAGTGGATTCTGAAATACATAGAAATCCATTTAACTACAATATCCAATAACACCCCTTAATTATATTTTATTACTTAAAAGAATAATAAATTTTATATAACAATCTGTGTAACATGGAATATATGCTAGTCTACTTTATTAAAATATGGTTTATCTACTACAAATAAGTCATACTGAACTATTTTCTATGATGATTTAAATTAAAATATTTCTGACTAACTGACTAAGATATTAATTAAAATATTCAATTAAATAATTATAATGATCAAATACTTATCGTGAATATTTATATATTAATCGATGGTTTAATTAATTTTTAAATCTAAACTAAAATATCTCTAACGAACTAACAAACATATTAAATAAAAAATTCAATTAAATAATGATAATGATCAAATAATGATAATGATATAAATTTATTAAAATATTATTTTTTCTAAATCCTAACGAAAATATTCCTCTCTGATAATAACGATATTTTTTTTAAAGATACAAGGAATATCTTAAAATAAATCCTGAAAATTTAAAAATTTAAAATTTAAAATATATCATATACTTAAATAGATAATCATATAAAAGTTTAACATAAATTTATACAAGAAACGTTATATATTTAATATATATATATATACATATATTTATTATCTTTTATCTATTCTATTAAAACATGGTTTATTTACCACAAATAAGTAATACTGAACTATTTTCTAGAATAATTTAAAGTAAAATATGTTTAGCCAACTGACTAAAATATTAATTAAAATATTGAATTAAATAATGATAATGATCAAATACTTGTCGTGAATATTTACATATTCATCGATAATTTAATTAATTTCTAAATCCAAACTAAAATATCTTTGACCAACTAACTAAGATATTAAATAAAAATATTCAATTAAATAATGATATTGGTCAAATAATTATCGAATATTAATTATCTACATTGATATGAATTTATTAAAATAATTTTTTTTCTAAATCCTAACAAAACTTTTCCTCTCTAATAATAACGATATTTTAATTTTTTAAAAGAAAGAGGGAATATCTTAAAAATAAATCCTGAAAATTTAAAATATATCCTATACTTAATCAGATAATCTTAGAAAATTATAACATAAATTTATACACGAAACGTTATATATTGAATATATATATATATATATATATATATATATATATATATGTGTATATGTTTTATTATCTTTTATATTTTGGAATATTATTTAATACTATGTATACTTAACCGATACTATAATATTTAATTTTCATCAATTTTAAAATTTGTATTATAGCACAATTAAATCAAATAAGTTTAAAAACTCTAATATCTATTGCATTACAAATATCACCAATCTAATACCAAATTTTAAAATATTTTAAAACTAATTTCATTCTTAAAACTAGGTAATTTTCTATATCATAAAACTAAAAAGTTATGAATTTGACTATTTTCGTTACAATGATATTATTTCTCTACTATATAATACAACGATATTTTAGAAAATATGTATAAAAAAACAAATTTTGATATTAAAAATTTAAAACAGAAATTATTTGTTATTTTTAATAATAGATTTAGTTTACTTATATTAAATAAAAACTTTATTAAAAATCATGTTTTAATAAATTAAGGTGTTAATTATCTATTCTATTAAAACAATGTTTATCAAATTAAAAAAGTCATAGTGAACCCTTTCATTTAATGAGTAGAGAAATATTTCATTACAAAATATTATTATTTTATTTCTATATCATGTCACGTACAATTTAAAAATAAAGATTTAATAATTTAAAAATAACTAAAACCTAAGAAATAGACAAAATGTCAGTACCAAGATTTTTTAAAAATAGATTTAATAATTGAATAACTAAAACCTAATAAATAGGCAAATATGTGTTATGATTTAAAAGATTTTATCCATATTTATTTATAAATATCACATATCAAATAGGCAATAAATATCACATATCAAAATTAAATATTTGTTATGATTTAAACTAATAAATTGGCAAATATAGATAATCACGTATTTAACTATAATAATAATAATAATTAATAATTCTAATAAATAGGCAAATATAGATAATCACGTAATTAATTACAATAATATTTAATAATTATAAATTAATAGATATAGATAATCACGTAAAAAATTTAAAACATTATTCAAATTTATTTTTAAAGATTTATTAATTTAATAACTAAAAGCATAAATATAGAAGAATATTATTCATGTTCGATTAAGAATCACAAGCAAAAAAAATAATTACAATAATGTCAAAACAGGATTTATCTACTTAAAAAATCATATCAAACTATTCCCTAGAAAAAATTAAATTAAAATATCTCTAACCAACTAACTAAGATATTAAATAAGAGTATACTTTAAGAATATATTTGAATAAATCCCAAAACTATATTTTAAATTATATATATATATATATATATATATATATATTATTTTCTAACAAACACACGGTTCCTAAATAATCTCCATTTTCAACACTATATAAACGAAAAAGAGATGTTCTATTATATTAATAAATATATAATTCAAAGATAAAAAAACCAACAATATCTGTAATATAATTATTTAAAACGTATAAAAAAGCAAACGTTTTATTTTAAACATACTACAATATTCATACCCAATAATCATTAAAAATCCAGAAAAATCATATATATTCAATAATCTTTGATAACATAAAACATATTTATATTTAACATTCATATACATATTTGATAATCAATAAAAGTAAAAACTATTAGAGAAAAATATCCGCGTTAAACGCAGGGTCAAGTCTAGTTAATATTAATTTTCCGACAAAAAAATAAACCACCTTGAATATGGGATTAATCTAGTATTCAATTAAACTTCAAAAATTTAACAAACATATTATTTTACGTCGACTCAATACCTTCGTCTATATTTTTTTAGTATAAAAATACATTGATTTCACTTTGCTGAAAAAATATGCTCTTTTGATATTTAGATTGTTTGAAGCAAAAAAAAAAAAAAAAACTTTGGACATATTCCATGAGTACGACATCTAAATCACCTTTATATATTATAAACACACAACTTAGTTACTATACAATAGATAATTTGGATTAATACTTTAAATTGAATAAAAAGTATATATTTAATTCTTTTAAGTTATTTTTATTAAACAATATATTTGTAGTAAAAATTTTGTTATTTATAATATAAATCATTACTTAACTTTTTCAAAATCATAAAAAAAATATTCTTTTATTTTTAAATAGTTTTTAATAAGGTTAGATTAAAAACACATCCTACATTTAATTTTTATTATCTATTTTTATTATTAAAATTTAACATCTTAAACTTCTTACTAAACACATTTATATATTTTTAATTGCTTATTATTATTAAATAATATATTATTAATAAATGTTTTGTTATTTATAATTTTGAACAAATACTTAATTTATTCAAAATCATAAGAAATATTTCTTTATTTTTAAATAATTTTTAATCAAGGTCAAATGAAAAGTATATCCAAAATTTAATTTTTTTCATATCCATTTTCTGTTTTAAAAATTTAACATCTTAAAGTTGTTGTCAAACACATTTTTTATTTTTTTTATTTTTAAAAATTTCATATTTTAGAGTTATTACCAAACAAATTTATATTTTAGTTCTTTTTAATTAATTATTATTCATGTTGTCAAACAATATATGTATTTTTAATAAATTTTTATTTATAATTTAAAGAAATATTTAACTTACTCAAAATCACTAAAAATCTTATATTAGTTTTTAAATAAAATTAAATTATTTCTTCTAAAGAAACTAAACTTCATTAATTAATAAGTAACACTAAAACAATTTCGGTTTTAATGCTAGTCCATATATTTAAAAACCGACGTGCCTATTTTTGTGGTTTATTATTAAAGAAAATAGAAATAAAATAAAAACAAAATGAAAAAACGTGGTCTCTCTTCTTTTTCGACCACAATATATTAATTAAAAACGAAACCGGTTACAGAACCGCTCAAAGCGGAAGGAAACTGCTCAAAGACAGAGTGATACTGCTCGAAGGCAGAAAAACAACCACCTCTCGAAAGAGGCTTGAGAAATTCCTGAAAGGGAATTAGATACCCGGTACACGGGTTTAACGATCTAGACTTATCAAAGCCAGATCTAACTCCTCCCACTATACCCCACTGAACCGATCGAAATCGACATGGGATAAAAGTGTAGAGCGGATAACCTAAGATTCTATTCCTAAATAACATATTGACAGTCCACTTATGTAAGTACTTATATCTAAACTTACTACAAACGTTGCATTTAAAATTAAAAGGCTCAAAAGGAAGTCTTTCATGTGGCCCATGATGAAGTCCAACCTAAACTTTGCCATGTCACCATCCCCAACATACGAGGCTTCCACTCGCCAACAGCTCCAACTTAATAGGGCACACATGACCACATCTTTAAACCCTAACGTGGCAAGCATGCAGACCGTTTCATCACAGCCTGACGTGGCACGACGGCTGAGCAACATCATCAGAAACAGGAAAAGGCAGCGACGGGGAGGCAACCACCAAGGAGGCGAGAACGCCACTGGTACATGCACCGTAAACAAGCATTACCCAACCTTCGAAGCTCCGTAACTTTGCCGACAAAGACTTCAACGAAAAGGCTCGGCTAACCAAAATGAAACAATCCCAGAGAAATTCGCCGGCCATGAACATCGGGTCTCCGCCTTCTCAACAAACACATCTCCGAACTTAGAATCAAGGTCGGCCAAAACAGATTTGGGTTAAACGGGAACAAAAACGAACGCAGAAGGAGATTAAAAAAAACTTGATTTCACCACACTTCTTCCCCCTAACGTCAACCCAACGCAAACAAAAGAAATACAAAAGCTATGTACAATGATCCCTTCTCCACCAACAAACCAGAGGCTGCCGAGAGAGAAGGATATCACACCAACAGTGAAAAAAACAAGATCAGGCGATAGAACTTTTAGTGAGAGAAATTAGAGAGAGAAAGGTCTCGAAAAACCGTCAGTCACTCACCCAACTTACAATTTCTCCAGTTTCTATGTCACCTGAAAAAGATTGGAGAGATGACGTCATCTCTCATTAAAGTCACCGCACTGTTACGTTATCTTTGCACCTTTCTCTATACCCGAAAACACCAACTCGGATCCACCCGACCCCTTCCGAACTAACCTTTCCCCTTTTTGCTCTCTCTCTCTCTCTCCGCGATATATTTTGTTGGTGTTTTTGTTCGCTTACGCAATTTCGCGAGAAAAGAAAGAAACTTTTTCTTATTCCTGGATCAATTGAAGGCGGATTCGATTTAGTTTGTTGCTCTTGTTGTTTGTGGATCTGGTGTTGTTATGTTTTGTATCGGGAATTGTAAATAAAAAACCCTAGAATTTCAAAAAGGCAGATTTGATCCCTTTCGTCTCGAAATTAGGGTTTTTTATTTGTCGGGCAGGGTTTTTTTTTGGGGTTGGATCTAAGCTATCGAAATATTGGTTTGGGAAAGATTTTCGAAGGATTTTTTGAATTTTTGTGAGGAAGTTGTGTATTGATGTTGTTCGAAGAGGAAGATGATAGAAGGCTATGCATGGGAAGGTTTGTGAGGGTAGGAATCAAAGTCGTCGTCGGCACATGTTGATATCTTCCTCGCGTGTAATTGCGGTGTGGAAGGTGATGGTTCTTTGTGTGTTTCCTCATTTTCATCTACCTCGTTTTATATGGTAATTCATTTCAATTTCGATTGTTCCCCCTCGTTTGGTAGATTGATTGCTCGGACTCTTGAAGTTTGTATGGACTTCTGGGATTCTTTCGATGGATTCAGGGAAATAAGTATTTATACCAATTTCTAGCCTAATTGAGCAAATAATCGATCGCATCCCTTTACCACTTGGGGCTCAATCAAAAATTAAAATTTTACAGCCCATACTGTTATTGTATAGTCGTATGGGTGTTTCTTTTTGTTTGTTTACTCTTTGACTAATAGTGTGTTTTTTTTTCTGTCCCTAGCAGGACGGGCGCAAAATTAGTGTTGGCGACTGTGCTCTTTTTAAGCCACCACAGGATTGTCCACCGTTCATTGGGATAATTCGCTTGATCATTGCTGAGAAAGTACATAAGTTGAAGTTGTGTGTTAATTGGCTTTATCGACCTACGAAATTAAAACTTGGCAAAGGCATCTTTCTAGAAGCTGAGCCGAACGAACTCTTTTACTCCTTTCACGAGGATAATATACCTGCTGCATCCTTACTGCATTCGTATAAAGTTGCCTTCCTTCCAAGAGGTTTTGAACTGCCTTCTGGTATCTGCTCGTTTGTGTGTCGGCGAGGTTACGACGTTACAAATGAGCGCTTATGGTGGTTGACTGATCAAGATTATATTGATGTGAGAGATTATTATGATTCATAACCTATTGCCTTGTTCTGTTTGGATTAACGTTTTTCTCTGGTAACTAAGGAATTTTTATCATTTTGCAAGATCGACAACTAGAAGTAGATAAGTTATTGTGTAAGACTCGTTCAGAAATGCATACAACAGTACATCAGGGTGGTCGTTCTCCCAAGTCAATCAACAGTCCAACAACATCATAAGCAAAAGATGGCATCCAGAACAATAACTCATTTACCTCTCAGGGTAAAGGAAGGAAAAGAGAGCGTATGGATCATGGTTTCGAGTATGTTAAACGAGAACGGTCTACACGAGTAGATGGCACTGGTTCTGGTCCCCTCAGAACAGAAAGCGGTTTAAAATATGAGATTTCAAAGTTTACGGAGAAAGGTGGACTGGTGGATTTCGAAGGGGTTGAAAAATTGGTGCAGCTAATGCTGCCTAAGAGGAATGAAAAGAAATTAGACTTAGTTTGTCGTGCTGTTCTTGCAGGGGTTGTAGCTGCAACAGACAAGTTTGATTGCCTTAGTCAGTTTGTCCAGCTCAGGGGATTACATGTGTTTGATGAGTGGCTGCAGGAAGTTCATAAAGGGAAAGTTGGGAATGGGAGAAGTCTTACTTCGAGCTCTTGACAAGCTCCCTGTGAATCTCAATGCGCTTCAGACTTGTAACATTGGGAAGTCTGTTTATCATTTACGATCACATAAAAATTCAGAGATCGGTAAAAAAGCAAGGAGCTTGGTTGACACATGGAAGAAACGTGTTGAGGCAGAAATGTATGCAAAGTCTGGATCCAGTCAGGGTGTATCTTGGCCTGGAAGACTGACTCATGGCGGTAGACATTCAAGTTTATCCGCAGAGCCAACCAAGACATCACATCTCCAATCTTCTATGTCTGTATCAGTCAAACTATTGGTGGAAAACAACCTTAAGTGTGTAGCCACGTCCCCAGGCTCTACAAGATCAACCCCATCTCCTGGATCAGGTGGTACTGTTTCTAAAGATGGACATCAATGAAATTCTGGTACTGGTGTTGTATCTGAAATCCTAGCTGCAGTGAAGGATGAGAAAAGTAGCAGTTCCAGTCAGTCTCACAATAATAGTCAGTCCTGCTCGAGTGAGCATGCTAAAACAGGAAATTTATGTGGAAAAGAGGATGCAAGGAGCTCAACTGCTGGTTCAATTGTGAAGAAGTGCTCAGGTGGATCTTCAAGACATCGAAAGTCAAACATTCAAGGATCACCATCCTCAGCGCCCCCTAGGGAAGCTGGTTTAAGTAGAAGCTTCTCATCTCAAAGAAATGCTCCTTGTGAGAAAATTTCCCAATCAAGTTTGACATCTGAAAAAACTCATGAGGTTCCTCGGACTGAGGGTTGCAGTAATAAATTGATTGTTAAGCTGTCAAATCGGGGTTGTAGTCCTGCTCAAAATATAAGTGGAGGCTCTTTGGGGGACCTTGCACCGGTGAATAGCAGAGCTTCTTCACATATGCATGCAGTGCAGCAGGAACAATGTGACCAGAACGTGAGAGAAAAAAATCATTCTTATCGAGGTAACATAAACTCTGTCTTGAATGTTGAGTCGTGGCAAAGCAATGAATTTAAAGATGTTATAACAGGGCCAAAAGAGGAAACTGGTTCACCACCTGTTGTTGCCCGTGATGAGTGCAGCATGGTTGTTAAAGACTCTGATAAAGCAGCTGAGAATGTTAAAGACACATCTTCCTCATTAGGAAATGAGTTCAAATTTGGAGAAATGCATGGTGGAACACACAGTTCGATGAATGTTTTGATTGAAAGTTGTGCTAGGCACTCCGAGACAAATGCCTCTTTGGTTGGTTCGGATGATGTTGGAATGAATCATCTTGCTAGTGTCGCTGCTGATGAGATGTCTAAATCGCTTGTGGCACCACCTTCAATAACCCAGCCTTCAAATTCTTTGATGAATGAGAATTCAATGGTTGGGAGCAATACAAAGCTAACTGCTTCAGATGGTGAGCCGCATCAAGTTGTTACCCAGGATGGCACCACAGTTAGTAACGAGAAAGGCGAGCAACATTTTATCAGCAGTGCCATGCAGTTGGGGGACTCGGAAATAAAAAATAAATCTAAGACTGGAGATCCTGACAAGAGCTCAAATTCTGATGCGGAAACTGAAGATCTGCAAAGGTTGGTGGATCAACGCCTAGAGAGCAATGACAATTCATATGACGTTGTTGCTTCACCTGCTTTGCCCACAACCGCCAAAAAAGAAAATGTTTTGGATGATATTGACTTCGGGGAAGTAAATGAGATAAAGGCTGATGTTACATCTGAGGCAGATCACAGCTCTGACTCAACAAAAAGAGTAGCAAGCTCAATGCTTTATGAATGCAGAGCCATTGACATGAGTGAAAAGGTAGCTTCTGTGGCTGTTGAACATACTCCTTTGAATGGTGTTGGTGACGATACGAAAGAAGAGAAACCAAAAGTTAAAAATAATGATGATGATTTACCAGTTTCTTCTGGGTTTTCGAGGGTTATAACTGCAGTCAATAATATGGCGGTTTATCATGTAGACCAAAAAGATATAAAGATTAAGAAAGATTACGATACTTCTGTGGGGATGCCTCAGCTGGGTTGGACTCATCTATTACTAAAGATAAAGTTGAGCCTGTGGTGGGAAACCTAGAAAATATTGAAGTCAAGGATCGGCACTCAGGGTTAAGAGTTACTCCAGGAGTTTCGCGTAAGGATGCAGAGGATCTTAAGAGACCGAACGGGCCAAAAATCAGTGACGTAGATGGAGATGAAGCAGAGGAATGTGCATCTGCTGCCAGAGATTCTTCTTCCCCTTCAGCTGCAGCTTCTGGTGGCTCGGAGATGGATGCCAGAGTTAAATTTAATTTAAACGAAGGTTTTGATGGAGAAGATGCAAAGCATGGGGATTCAAATAACTTCTCTGGATCTGTACTTTTGACGCCTACATCTCTACAACCCGTAAATGCCTTGCCTTATCTTGTGGCTACTGTTTCCAGTGGACTTCCTCCGTCCATTACTGTTGTTGCTGCTGCAAAAGGTCCGTTTGTTCCACCTGAAAATCTATTGAGAAACAAAGGGTTGTTGGTTGGAGAGGATCTGCTGCCACTAGCGCCTTCCGCCCAGCTGAGCCAAGGAAAGCTCAGGACGTTCTTCTGTGTATTAGCAATGTCTCTACATCTGATGCTTCTACATCTGCTTCCAAAGAGACAATGACATTTCTTGATTTTGATTTGAATGTACCTGACGAGAGACTCCTAGAAGATTTGGCTTCTGAAAGATCTGGAAATGCCACAATCTGTACACTCGGCATCGCAAATAGTTTTGATCAAGTACGTTCTGGGGTCATGGGTTCGCTTGATCGTTCTTCTGGGGCCCTTGATCTTGAGTTAAACAAAATCGATGATTCGACTGATATGAACGATTTCCCAATGAGCAGTAGTCATCGTCTAAACCCATCGTTTCAGCAGGTAAAATTATCATCTCCAAGAGGTCGTAGAGATTTTGATTTAAATGATGGACCTGTTGGTGATGATACAGCCGTTGAGTCATCTATCGGTCTAGGTCAACATTCACGTAGTGGCTTGCCATCACAGCCATCTCTCTCTGGAATACGAGTGAATGGTGACGACATGGCTAATTTCTCAACCTGGTTTCCTTCTGCTAACGCGTATCCAGCAGTGAGCATTCCCCCAATTATGCCTGAGAGAGGTGACCAGCCTTTTCCAATGATTGGCCATCGTGGACCGCAGAGAATGTTGGGTCCAACAACTGGTGTTTCCTCGTTTACTCCTGAAGGATACCGGGGTCCGGTGATGTCGTCTTCTCCAGCCATACCGTTCCAGCCCACAACGTTCCAGTATCTTGTGTTCCCTTTTGGAAAATGCTTCCCCATCCCCTCAGCGAATTTCTCTGGTGCTTCTACGGCACATATGGATGAGCCATCTCCTAATTTACCTCCATTTTTCCTTCCTCAAATCTCTTATGTCCAAGTTAGTCTTTTATGCCCCTTTTTAATTATTTTATTTTTGATTAAAACCCAAAACCCCAAACCAAACCCCCCACCCCCTTCAAAACTAAACCCTAAGTTTGGATTAGTGAACCCATGAGAAAATATGTAACTTCTATATCTTTAAAAATTCGGAAAAAAATATTTTAAAATCGTTTTTAATAGTATTTTGATGATTTTTTCGAAAATGTGAAAAAAATAGTTTTTCGATTTTTGAAATATTTTTATAAAATTCTATAAATCAAATAAAAAATATTCGTGGAAACAGTTTAATTTTTTGATTTTTCGTTTGACATATAAAATTAAAAGAAAAAATATGTCCTAAAGAGATTTAGGAATAACAAATAGGGGCAAATAAGGATTTCCCTCCGTATGGACTCCTCTTCAAGTGGGAGAGCTTGTTTCCCAGGTGTCAACTCCCAAATGTTGGGTCCAGGAGTTCCAGTCCCGTCTAATTACCCAAGGCCTTATATTGTTGGGCTCCCGAATGGTGGTAGCAATGGTAGAGTTTTGGACAATAGTGCGAAATGGTTTAGGTCAGGGCTTGACTTAAATTCTGGCCCTGGAGGCCATGAGGCTGAGGGAAGGAACGTATCGACGACGACACTTGTGCCAAGGCAACTATCTTCATCTGCTTCTTTGCCTTTGAAGGAGGAACAAGCAAGAATGTATCAAATGTCAGGTGGTGTTCTCAAGAGGAAAGAACCGGAAGGAGGATGGGATGGATATAGGCAGTCTTAATGGCAGTAACAGTAGCTCATAATCTGTGTTGGGCACATGTGCTTATAAGCCCCCGAATCCACAAGTGTTTCATTAGTACTCAATTTTGATTTCCTCTCTAACTCGAATGTTTCAATTGCTCTTTTGGTCTACTAGGTACTTGGAGATGAGACTGATTGTGATGCGATAAGGCTTCAGTGGCTTGCCTGCTCTGTTTAAGATGATGAATGGGTGAGTCAGTTTGTGACTTCTCAGCCATTTTTTAAAAACACAAAACCTGACCCTTTAGATCTCTTAAAACAGTAGTCCCGAAATTCACCGGTGTGGGCATTCTCTTTTCCCGGAAGTCATCAACAAGGTTCTCAGTGAGACCCGCATCAGCTGTTTCCTTTGCCCTCCCCCACAAAGAGTTTAAAAGGTGAAGATGAAGGATCAATTCCTCAAATGCCACTAAAAGAGAAAACTAGT
>OVAU01002909.1:0-11763 GCA_900406315.1 Biscutella laevigata subsp. laevigata
ATTTCATTAATGAAATAAGGGTATAAGGGATCTATGGAACCACTCTCTTATTTAAGGGTGATAGAGAAGTTGACTCCTTTGAAAGAGATGTTTTAGCAAAAAAGATACACAGAGAAAGATATATAGAAAGAGAGTTCGAATTGTTGACCAAAAAAAAGAGTTCGAATTTTCGAATTTTCTTTTTTTTTGGGGGTAAAATAACAAAACAAAATTAAAATTTAATTATCCATTCAGATATATGTCTGATACAACTCACAGATGTTTCCATATTATACAATTTTAACAAACCTAATTAAAAAAAAACCTTAATTAAGTTTTAATCAACACATCTACAACAACTCAAGCACTCGGATACAGAACAAGCTCATAACCTTCGCTTTCCCCATCTTTTTCCGGTGTCTAAACCAACAAGCCCCGACGATGAGTGAGCCAGTGATGGACCTTCCACACCAACAGACTCTGGAATGTCTAAATTCACTTGCATTGATTGTCCAGACGCTACCATTAACTCTTCTTCTCCATCATTATCTACCTCATGCTGCATTTCCAGCCTCGCTTTCTCTACCTGTAAGCAAGGTAGTAGTAACAAGCAAGACTGTGTTATACTTACAATCAATAATCCTAGCTTGAGATCCTTCACTTTATGTAATTTGGTTTTTACTAGTTCAATATGATGGATGGATCCACGAGCTTCAGCAAGTCTACTCTGCAACTCATCCCATTTCTTCTTCCTGTGTTCTTCGTTCTCCATCTCGCTCCCTTTCTCACCTAACTGCTGATACAGAACTGCATTCACCAATCAAATGATTGTGCTCAGAGCTTTGGATCATACTTTTTTCTTTAATAGCTAAACTCTCTTTTGAAAAGATTATAATATGGTAACCTGTGAAGATTGATAGAACCCATATCTGAGTTGGGATATCAGAGAGTTTCTTTGCAAGTGTAAGAGAAGATTTCAGGATCTCTCTGGCTTGTACCGGGTCGTGTAAGGAAAGAGCTAGACTTCCCAGGAGTGTCAAATACTGTGCAACTAGCTGTAGGTTACCCATATGATTATGCGCAATCTGCAAACCCTTGGCAAGGCGGTTTCTGCATTTAATATCATATACATTTGATTAAGAGAGAGCATGAACCATATCTTCAAAATTCTATGAATTTAAGTGAATATTGATATAGTTCTTTCTCTTCCTATTAGCACATAGATAAGGTGATTAGCCTGCCATTTTAAGGTTTCGTTGGAGACAAATTAGTAGGGCTGTCAACAGCTGATACAAGTACCATATTTACAAAGCAAGATACCTTTGACAAACTGAGAAGCGAGCATATACCTTGCTTCCTGTAGGTCTTGTTGCTTCATCAAAAGGAGACCGTAAGCAAAGAGAATACTAGCTTCCTCTCGAACACCAGATAGCGAATTCGTCATTCCATAGAGTGGTCCAATCAAATCAAGTGCCTAAAGACAAATCAGAACATCCTTCTTAAAGCTCGCGGATATAAAGCAAAGCAAGTATATACACCCTTAACTGCATGTAAGTGTCGAACCTTAGATGTGGATTCAGCATCTCCAAGAGTAAGGTAAGAAACAGCTGCAAAAGCTTGACATGAGGCTTGCATGGATTTACTTTCTGTCAGCTGAAATTACATTGCAAATGAGAACTCACCGTGAAGCATAAAAAAGGTAAATATGTTGATCAGTATTAAATAGGCACATAGACATCCCATTCCACCAAAATTAAGCAAATATCTTCCATTTACATGAGGTCATGAATTTTACCTTGGTCGCTTCAATACAATGGAAAGCAGCTTCATTATAGCAACCAACAGAATGAGAATATTGTCCCCTGAGCATCTCAATCACACACTCAGAAGCTTGCAAAATTGTTGGAAATCGAGTAAACCAATTTTTCATCTCAACTAGAGCCTGTAAAATGCGTTAAAATTTATTTCAAGAACGTATTATGATAGAGACGAAAGCTAACAGGACCTGACCTAATGTGAGGGGAACTAGATCGATTAAATATACAGAGCTGGTTGACTCAGATAAATAGGCAGGCTCTATATCACAGTGATGTGGTGAAGGGAGACAAAAAAAAAAAATACAGGGAAAAGGCTTCGATGATCTACCTCTTGTGCTTCAACATAATCAGAACTTGTAAGTTCCATAGCTACTCTATTCTCAAGGAACTGCATCTGTAGCATAAGATAAACCCCAGACATCCAGATACCGGTGTGCCGCAAATCAGCTTCTGCCAAGAGAGAAAAAAAACCAGGAAATGAACAAAAAGAACGTGATGTTCAATATCAAGAATCGTTGCTTCAACTAAGTGAGGTTAAAAGAAGTATATTAACCTCTAACTTCGTCAGTAATTCCAAGCTTTATCAGTTCATCTGCATAAAGCATAGCAAATGCACAAAATGTCATGCCATGAGATGGAATCACCATATGTACTAAGAAAATGGATCATTGATGACACTGATAAATTTCTGAAGAGAACGGGGTTTCTGGTGATTTTCAGTGAGACAAGAAAAAAGGAGAGTATATAGCGCTGGAGATAAAATGCAATAGTAGGAAGTAGATGAAGACAAAACTGGAGCTAAGGATAATAGAAAAACCTTGAATGATCTGCATTCCATTCTCGATACGTTTTGAACACTCTTTAAAAAGTCCCTTTGGACGTCCAGATATGATAACCATAAGATGGACCAAAGCATAAATGGCACTTTTTGGTAGCCACTGTCCATCAATTGGCGATGGTGAAAGCAGTAGCCTCTCTGTCCATGCACGACCTGTGTTGCCAAAGTATGCAGGCTCCAGACAGTTGTCAGTGGTAGAAGATGGATACGATGCATTTACCCGATCTTGAAGCTGAGATTTTCTGGCAGAGAGGGCTGATCTTTCTCTAAAGGGAAGGTCGTAATGGGATAGACTATGATTTAACGAACTGATCTCATCCAGAAGCTGTTGAATCTCCTCCATTTTATGTGAATGGGCATTCAAGGCCTGGTCTAAGCGATCAACATGATGCTGGGCGTTTTTATAATCACAGAGCCTGAGGCGGTAGAAAACATGCAGCATCTCATTGTAGAAGAACAAACCGGGGCAGCGTTCAGTCTACAAAAGACAGGGGAATTAGCTCACTCGGGATAAACCAAGTAAGGAGAACTGGAGAAGTTAAATGAGTAAAGAACAAAAGTTGTTTCAAATGTACCATACCTTGTCTGAAGAAATGGTCTGCCAGATCTCATCGCAACGTTGAACAGCCTTTTCCACTGAATAATCATCAGTCCATTGCATGATATGAACGTGAAGCATAGAAGCTATGAAAAACATCTGTTTACATACAGTCGACCCCAAAAATTTAAAACAAAGATCACCTGAAACCTCAAATGCAAAAGAAAAACAAAACAAAACAAGAAAATATCTACCTGGAGCTCAGGAAAACAAATCTGTGAAGCAGCGAGAAAACCAGACTCGAGAGCGGAGAGAGAAGCAGAAAAATCGGCTTGGATAATGAATGTGTTAGCGAGCTGAGAGTTGAAATTGCAAGACCAGAGGTAGGCAGATACATCCTGAGGGACAGAAGCTGCAAGTTCTAGAGCCTTATGGAGAAGGTTGCGTTGAGGAGGGAATGAAGCTAGGAGGTGATAACAGTGACTGAGCAAGCTATAAGTCCGGAATTTGAGATCGTAGGAGGAAGGAATAGACTTCAGGAGACGAAGAGAGCGTTCGAGATGGGACTTGGCATGGTTGACATTGTGAGAGTAACGGAGTAGAAGAGCAGAGACACGAAGGCGAGACTTGACTTCAACAAGAGGAAGGAAAGAGGTTTGGCTCTGACAGATGGCTTCCAAGCACTTTATGGTTTTCCCAATCTCACCCTGCTTCTCGTGGTAATCCGCTAGCCCCCACAGTCCTTCAGCCACTGCAGCACCTTCCATAGTTTTCTGCCACCGATTAAGAGAGAAACCAAAGATAAAACTTAAAGAAATCAATAATGCCAAGACATGCCAATAAGTCTGCGAAAAGTGTCAACTAAAAATTGATACAATTTAACTACTAATTCAGCAGAATGCAAATGCACACGCTGATTCTGCGTTTAAAACATAAACAGAACAATCAGCTCGCATGTCACAATTTGAAGGGAGAAATTTTTTAAAAAAATTCACTATCCTTTGAAAAAAAAATGTCTTTCAGGATATTCATCGAGCAGTAGGTACACAATCAGCCACAATACCTTAGCTAAAGCTAAACTATATTATTGTGTCCTACATAAGATTGATCTTCCAAATTCCTAGGAAAGACATACCACGTTTTCGGTGGCATCCGGCGTCGGAAGTTAACCAGTGTAGCTGCCGCCGGAATCCTGGGCTAGAATGGGTTTGCTCTCAGGATCTCGAACTCGTCGACTTTTTTGTTTAACGAGTTTCTAAAATAGCAGGACCTCGGTTAGTTTTCTTCAAGTTGAGCTGCTATGGAGCTCTGATGCGCTTCTGCAATCGAAATTAAGGAACATATGTGCTTTGACTGGTGCGTGACTTGAGCTCTTTGTTCCGGAGACGGTGGAATTCACGACCAAGTCCTGACCTTTCTCTCCCGGCGATCGAAAACTCTCTCTCTCACACACACACATCAGATCCGGCCCGCTTTGAAGATTACAGGCCCAAGGTCCAGTTTTGTATTCAATTTTAATTCTTTACTTTTGGGGGTTTGATACTATGGATGTAGTAATTAACAAACAATAATATAATACCAAAAATTGGTACGTAAGTTCCAAATAATTTATATGCGGATGTGCCTTTCGATTTGTCTAAGAATGTTTTGCATTCTAGGACACTTTTTAAACCCATAATTTCACTCTAGAATACTTATAAATTTATTTATACTCTAGAGCATATTCTCTTGTCATATTACTAGTTTGCCCTTGTATCAATTAAATCTATCATTTTTTTTGAACTATCATTTGTTTTTGAACTGGCTTATTTTAATTCAACTAAAAAGTTTAACTGATTCATTTCATTTAGTTCAAACAATTTACGAAAACCTAGGAGATAAAAAATCCTTCCTTAATCGCAACGCCTTTTACATTCACCATTAATAGTTTCCTCTTCCATCCAACAGCGTCTATAGCTTCCCGGCTAAACCGTAAGTCTTTCATCTCTCTCAGTTTCTCCCAACAAAGCTGATTTTTATCCGTAAGATCCAATTTCTCGATCGATTTCGAGATGCTCGAGGAGAATTACGAACCAATCCCATTCATGATTTAGACAACTCCGTCGCAAGTTCCGGTGGCGCACCACCGTCTCGGGATTCAATTGGAGTTCCCGATTACTTCCTGCTACGACAACGAGTTTTCCAGCGGCGGAGACGCACTAAATCGGTAAATGGAATGAGATATACGACAGATGACGGTAAAGAATCCGGTGCGTATACTAATCCCTCTTAAAAAATCCCTCTTAAAATTGGGATTAATCAAAAAGAAAAACTCCCTTTTTTCTCAAAAACAAAAACAAAACACTGCCTTAAGAAAACAAGTCAGGAGGTATTAATCAAAGGATCCACGTAGTCAACAAAACCATAAGGTATGCTGTTTTTTGTCTTCAGCGGTTATACTATGGTTAGGCCCGCCCAACACACTCACTGATATATTATCTAACTGTTGGTCAGGGTTATAATGTTCATGTTACATGCTAACTTCTACCTTAAGAATACTTGGATTTTTTAAAAAATATATATTACGATATTAACAAGCAATTGAGCGTCGTCGTGACCCATTAAACTAAGCTTACTATTGTTTGTCCACAGGTCAGTGATATTGTTCCATTCAGACCATATACCAATTTTATACAAGAAATGTTTGAATATAACAAAGAACCAATCCTAACTAAGCATTCTTCTCTTCGCAGATATGCTCAACCGTAAACAACTATCGGGCAATACCTAAGGTTAGTACACACATGGGGAGAATTCAACATATGTATAGTAACTAAATTATAGAACTTGCTTTTTAACTCAACAGGCAGCAAACATACCGGTTTTGTTTTCGGATGAACAAGGGTCACAACACCTGTTACTGCCTGAGGTTGATATTGATGAAATCGAGCAATATAATTACCCGAACAAGAAAAAGAGGAAAGCACCACCAAAGCAAAGAAAACAAAGGGGTGTGAAAAGAGCGAAGCAAAGAATATTGCGTGCGCAAGAAGAGGTACATGTCCTACACCACCGTCCTAAACACAATTAAATGGTTAGCAAGCTACCCCAAACTTTTTTGAGTGACCTATCTATATTGATTTTTCACTCTAGATTGGCGATAGCTCAGATATAAAAACCGTTGTCGTAAGTGAAGGATCTCTGGCAAAGTCTATAACTGCAAAATCACCAACAGAGCTCGAAGGGAGGCCGTTCAAACTCTAGTTACTATTAAGAACTGGCATACGCTTTTTCTGACATGTTTACACTCTCTTTACTGTTGACTTATTTTTCTAACCACCATATGTACTTATGTTGTAGAATAGAGAAAATATCTGAATGTAATGTCCAGGGTTCATAGATGGTTAGCAGATGTAACCATCGAGTAATACTACCTGAATCGTGGCTAACGGATGTGGATGATTGGGTTATGTTGACTTGTGGTTAACATATATATAAACATTCCGCATAAAAAATCTCTACACACTGTTTCGATCTGGGGAAAAAACGATGTTCTATTCCAGAGTATTGAAGAACAAGCAATTCGTTGATGCATTACACAAAGACCATCCGATAATTAATCTCTGTTCGACACAACAGTGGGTACTCGCATTATAGTTCGCATAAACCTTTCGATAATATCGTCTCCAATAATTGAAGAAGAAAACGTGCCTTTGAATCAAGTGCTCTGACAAAACTTCAAATTAAGTTTGGTGGTCAGCCCCGACAAACGGTATACTTCTTAAAAACGTTCTCCCTAACCACCAAGTCATTTACGACGGGAACGGATCAGATAACCAAGAAATTACCCCAAAAAATCAGTTGACTTCCTGTTCAGGGTTATTACCTGAATTTCTTTCCAGGTCGAAGGCAAACCCCATGTTGAGCTTTCTCGCAAATTCTGGGTCGAAAATAAAAAAAAACATCTACGACAATCCTTCCTTAAGCATCGAAGAAATTCACAAAAGACTTCTGCGTATCGCTCGGATCTGGAACAGAGCGAAATCCGTCCTTAAGCTTCTGGGTAAGATACAATGCGTAAGTGGAAAAAGCTAAAAAATTAGAACCAATAGAGTTCGAATTCTAACACCTTGATACCGGAATGAAGAACGAAAATCATTACCAAATGTTTAAGTCTAACTAAATACCCAAACCAGGGGATGAATTCCTAGTTACCAAATAAGGGGTAAGATTGTCATTAAAAAAAGGGAGATTAAATTATTAGTGCTAGGGTGAAAATAATATAGCAAGTGTCCTAGAGTAGAATAAAATGTTTCAAACTGTCCTAGAACGTAAAACACCCTTTGTTTAATTTGATTTTAACTACATTATTTTCTACAGCATCAATTAAATGTGAAACACTGGATTAGTTAAATTCGTTATATTTCATTAATTTATAATATGTTGAATTGAGTTAGATTCAGCTTAACAACAACAACAACACAAACTATATAAAAAAAAAACTGACACAACAAATACAGTAATGATTATGATTTAATGGGAATGAAAAGAACACATCATACCATTAAATTTCCATAAATAATCATACTTTTGTGTAATTGATATGTTAATCATTTTTGGCAAATAATCAGATTAATAACAGCAAATAATTAAAGATTTTTGCACGTGTGATGGTTAGAGAATACCCTCTCACAGCTCTATAGTGGGTCCCCACCTACTCTACTAGCACGTAACGGAGTAATAAATGACTGCGCAGAGAACTATCTCCTACGGGCAATTCCATGTTACTGCAAATTCTACCACCATCAAACATCTCAGATATTAAAATGGAACACGTGGCATTAATCCATCACTCGGGTGTGTTGTTCTTTCCCGTAGACGATCACATACAACCAAATTCGCGGTTAACAAACAGTTTGAGGGTAAATATGTCAATTTATATCAGCCAACTTGCATCGAAAGAAATTCCTCACGTGACATGCACACACTCACTCTCACTCCTCATATATAAAGAGCCTCTCATCTGTTAATTAAAAGCGACATTTCAAACTTTTTTTTTATTTTGCTCCTTTCTTTCGTCTTCCTCCCATAATTTCTCTGCAGAGAAGAAGATTTTCTGCGTAAGAAAACATTCTTCAGATATTTCTATTTTGATGTTTTCATTTTCACTCGCTTTTTAACAATTTATCTTCCATCGGCAATATTCATTGGATTTGATTTTTTATTTTCTTTTCTGATTATGAAAAACTGAAGGTGGAAAAAGGAGTGAAGAGGATCATCGGAAGCAAAAACTCATGAGTGTAAGCTTTTCTCTCTCTCTGTAAAATTTTACCAAACACAATAAAAGGTTTTCGCTCTGTGATTTTCTCGCGATCTCCCTCACTCATCATCATCGTTCTATTTATGTTGATATTGTTACCTTCGTGTCTCCCACGCGTGTACAAGACAGCGCGTGTGTTTCTTGTTGTTTTCTCGTAGAGTCAGCTTTTTTCAAATATATATTCTCCAGACAGCAACCGATTTTGTTTTCCCTTTTTAACAGTTTTTCTATTTCGATTCACCACAAAACGAACGTTAAACCCAGAAAAAGTGAGGAACCTCTAACTCTATTCTTTTTCTTTTTGCAGGGGACGATGATACTGAAAACAAATCCGCTCAGAGAAGCTTCCTCTGGGAAAAACTCTTCACTGTTACCAACTGTGAATGGTATCAACTGAGAATTGTTTCTATCGTTTTGATCGTCTTTGTGTCTCTAAACTTCGTTTTTCTTTGGTTCTTGTTATTCCAGTTGCACATATAAGGGTTGGTTCTTATTACGAACTTGATTCTTCGATTATCCCTCAAAAATCGCCAGAGCAGCTTAAATCGATCAGAGTCGTCATGGTACTAATCGAAACTCTGCTCTCTTTCTTTTTTAGAGACTGATTTCATTTTTGTTCTTCAGTGTTATTGATTTTTCTTTTTGCAGGTGAGTAAAATAACGGCAAGCGACGTCTCTCTCCGATACCCGAGCATGTACGCACTCAGAGCTCATTTCGATTGCAGCAGGAAGAATCGAAATGAACCAAAGAAGAGAAGTAACGTTAGTCTTCTTCCTGTTTTGGACGAGAGCCATGTGATTGCGTCGGAACTAGCTGGAGAATTGCTTTACAGAAGAATCTTACCTCATGAAGTTTCTATGAATAGAAATTCGTGGAGTTTTTGGGTTTCTTCTGTTTCTCGCAGGAGCAATTTTCAACGAAGGGAAATGGTTTCTCAACCAGCATACAACACTAGACTCTATCTCGCGGCTTCACAGGAGGGGAAATGTTGGTCTGAGCTGAGATCGAGAGGGATGATCAAGTGGGGGAAGAGAATGCGCGTGCAGTATCAGAGCCGGCATATTGACAATGAGAAGAAGAATGAGGAAAATTCTAGATTGAAGGAGGACGAGGTAGAAGAAGAACAGGTCTGCAAAGAGGAGACGGAGGAAGATGAAGATGATGAGAATGGAACAGAAGGTACTAAATCAGATGCAACAGAGACAAATGATGGTAGCCGTAAGAGAAAGCTGACTGACACCAGGACTGGAAGACTCGATGAGAGTGCCAATGTAATTGATCAGAAAACGGAAACTCAAACCGTGGTTTATAAAAGGAAATCAGATAAGAAATTCATTGACAGATGGTCTATTGAGAGGTAAGAGCATAATTAACGAATTCGACGATCCTCTAAAATTGGATTTGGCCTTTGTTCTGATTTTCAGGGTTTATTTTGTTGTTGATTTTGGAACTTGCAGGTACAAATTAGCTGAGAAGAACATGTTAAAAGTAATGAAGGAGAAAAATGCAGTGTTTGGCAACTCCATACTCAGGTCAGAGTTGAGGTCAGAAGCGAGGAAGTTGATTGGCGACACGGGTCTTTTAGATCACCTGCTTAAGCACATGGCTGGTAAGGTTGCTCCTGGAGGTCAAGATAGGTTTAGAAGAAAACACAATGCAGATGGAGCAATGGAGTATTGGTTAGAGAGTTATGATTTGATCCACATAAGGAAAGAAGCTGGAGTTGAAGATCCTTACTGGACACCTCCACCTGGTTGGAAGCTTGGTGACAACCCTACACAAGATCCTGTCTGCGCTGGACAAATACGTGAGATCAGAAAAGAGTTAGCTAGCCTGAAAAGGTAGAAAACTATCTTTTTGGGTTTGTTATTATATTGATATATATCAATTGTTACTCATGTCTGTCATGCTCTTGAGAAGAGAATTGGAGAAACTCACATCAAAAAAGGAAGAGGAGGACGAGCTTCTTGTCTTGACTACACCGAATTCTTGTGTTACTAGTCAGAATGTAGACCATGATAGTCTGATGACTCCAGCAAAGGTAACAGCTCCAAACAATAAATGATATCTCTCATGTGATACTGTTCCGTGGTAGTTATGAACGTATGTGCTGCATCATCTCAGGAAATCTACGGCGATCTTCTGAAGAAGAAATACAAAATTGAGGATCAGCTTGTGATAATCGGAGAAACCTTGCGTCAAATGGAGGTATATATATATGTATCTCCATACTGATCAGTTTATAAACACAAACACTCTTGATAGTTCAAGCTGAACCATTACTTAAAAAAAGTAAAATCTTCTAAATTTGCTATGATGTTGTAACTATTAAGTAGCCATAAAACAGATACGCCTGGAGAGTAGTACATTCTGCGTCTGTCATCAAAGACTCGTCACTGTTTCTATGATATTAAACGTTGTTATTAATGACTGATGATGATACACTTGTGTTTTCTTATGAACGCAAAATATTACAGGAAGACATGGGATGGCTTAAGAAAACAGTGGACGAGAACTATACTGGAAACCAAGACTCGACAAAAGAGATATATTTGCTACTAGAGGAATCACCAAGAGTGAAGAAAGTAGAAGAAGTGAACAAGGAAAACAAAATGACAGAGTCATCTCAAAACGGAGAGAAGGGAAAGAAGAAAGAATGGTCACCACTTTCACTTACAAGAAAGACTGGTTTCAAAGTCTGCAGACCAGTGGGGAGTTTCTCATGGCCCAAAATGCCTGTTCTCTCTGATGCTACTCCTACTCCAACAGATGTTTCTTTTTCAAACAGTAAGTCTGAGTTTGCTTCTTTGCCAAGTCACATACCATCTCCTCCCTCGTCTGTTTGTCCTGTCAAGCCACTTGCAGCCAAACGTCCTCTTATCTTGCCTTTTCCTTTAGCCGTCAGTCCCCCAAAACCTCCCACGAGTCTCTTCAACATTTGAAGCTGTTACCGCCAACAAAAACTGATGACATCAGATATTCTTACTTTCACTACAAGTAAGCTCTGTTGTGAATTTGGTAAGGGTCTCTCTCTCTTTCCATATATGATTTATAAGGTATTTACAAAAACAACAAAAGGATTTATTTTTATTGGAACAATTAGCAATTTTTTTGGAAACTCTTCCTCTTTAATCTAGGGATTGTTATGTCTCTGATTAAGTATACATAGAGAGAGATGAATTTTATCGGCTTTATTTTGTAGTCTCGGATCAGATTTTGTATTACTGGACACAAACTTTTATATATATATATATATATATCTAATCTATTAAAACAGGGTTTATCTACTTA
>OVAU01002910.1:0-11763 GCA_900406315.1 Biscutella laevigata subsp. laevigata
GATCCAAAGGTTGGATCTTGGATCGACCTAGCTCAGTCGATATTCTTGGACGATCTTCAAATGTTCGATCTTGATTGTCTGGATCGACCAGGTGTACTCGATCTTCTTGGTCATTCTTCAAAGGTGGGATCTTGGATCGACCAAGCTTCCCTGATCCTCTTGGTCGATATTCAAAGTTGGGATCTTGGATCGACCAAGCTTCCCTGATCCTCTCGGTCGATCCAAGATGAGATCTTTAGGCTTTTGGTCTAGATCGAGCAGCTCTGGTCGATCTCCTTCGTCGATCCTGCTGTCTTTTGATCCATTATTTGAGTGTTGAATTCCCTTGATCGATCTTTGACGCTATTTTGGTTGATCCTTGGTCTTTTTGATCTTAACTGCTCTTCGTTTTGCACAGATCCACTCCAATCACCTGAAATGCGAAATATGCAAGATGCGATCCTAAAAGACTCTAAATGCAACCTAAACTATGCAAAGATGATCAATAAAGACGGTTAAAAACCGAGTAAAAATCATGCATATCAATTGTAGCCACTCTAAAGGCATCAGAACTTCCGGATCAGTTCATCAATTGGATTCACATTTGTATCTCTACATCCATGTTCTCCGTTACAGTTAATGGCGAACTTGTGGGATATTTCCCGAGCTCGAGAGGGATTCGACAAGGTTGCTCTCTATCTTTGTATCTCTATGTCCTCTCTAGTAACGTGCTTTCCCGGTTACTACAAAAAGCCACAATAGAGAACAGAATTGGTTTTCATCCTCCGTGTCGTGAGCTTGGGCTCACTCATTTGAGCTTCACAGACGATATCATGGTCTTCACAGATGTTTCTAGCGCTTCCCCTATAGGACTGTTGGAGGATATGGACCAATTTGGTAACATGTCTAGCCTGTTTATTAACAAATCAAAATCGACTTTCTTTTCAGGTGGAAGAAGACCCTCGATCACGCAATTGATCACAAGCCACGAGTTAACGGTCCGAACATTTCCAGTTCGGTACCTCAGGCTACCACTGATGATTAAGCGCATGCGGAAAGTGGATTATGAGCCTTTGGTGGATCGCATAAGAACTCGGTGCCTCTCTTGGTCTTCCAAGAGCCTCGCATTCTCAAGGAGGCTCCAATTAATTAAATCAGTCATATTTAGTTTGATAAACTTTTGGCTTGCTGCTTTTCCATTACCAATCACGTGATTTACACAAATTGACAGATTGTGCTCGGATTTTCTTTGGACAGGTTCTCCTTTGTACCACACTAAAGCCAAAGTTAGTTGGAAAACGGTAACTCGACCAACGAGTGAAGGAGGGTTACGTATTCGCAACTTGTGGGATGTAGCTCACACCTTTGGTCTCTCTCTGCTCTGGCGCATGGCCTCTTCGCAATATTCTCTATGGGTATCACGAACGAAACATTACTTGTTGCGACAATTGACCATCTGGGATGTCAAGTTCACGACATCGGGCTCTTGGATATGGAAGAATCTGCTCAAGCTCAGAGATAAAGCCTTTCCCTTGTTTCGTTACACCTTACACTCGGGACGCTCAACGAGATTTTGGTCTGACAACTGGTATGGGTTGGGTAAGCTTTACGACATGCTAGGCGAGACTTACATCCGCATGCTTGGTGTCCCTCGACTAGCAACACTTGATGATGCAGCCCATGAGGGTCGTTGGCGTTTCCATCGAGTTCGCAATGCCGAGCTACAGAGTATAATAGACACTATAACCCAGCTTCCTCCGCCTTCTCTGCAAGCCGGCGACGATATACCGCTGTGAAAACATGGCGCATACCTCTATAAGCCTTGCTTCTCCGCGCGCAACACCGGGGACCAGATCAGGCAAACTTCAGGAGCAGTCACGTGGGCACATGTCGTCTTGTTTAGGCAAGCGGTTCTGAGATACTCTTTCATTACATGGTAGCTTTTCTGGATAGGCTCGCCACCAGAAATCGTATGCAAACGTGGGGTAAGACTCAGTCTTGTCTTCTTTGTGGAGAAATCAATGAGACTCGGGATCACCTCTATTTCGGCTATCCATACTCGTACATGGTTTGGATCTCTTTACGCGGCCAGGTTATTGGCTCTCGAGCTGACCCAAACTGGTCTAACACCATCGGAACCATCACATGACCCGTCTTGGTCGCTCTCCTTCGACACAATATGTCCACGCGTATCACAGCTTCAGATTACCAGGCTCTGCACAGGCTCAGCTCCCTATCTACTCGTTGGACTTCTCTAGTGTAGTTTTGTTTATGTTTCCCGGATTATTTCTGCTTTGTCTTTTTTCTTAGCCGCAAGCACATGTAAAATGGGATCTCATGTACTCTTTTTCCCACGTCTAGTTTTGTCCCGCATGTTTTTTAGACGGGGTTTTAACGAGTCATGAGTCCCATTTGATTTCATGTGCTAGCTCTGTTTTTGGCCTCCTTCTAGATTTGTTCGTACCTTGTATATATTTCTTTTGTTGATCTATAAATTTAATATTTCAACCAAAAAAAAATGCAATCACATGGTCCATCAAGATGCATCATCTGAATGATCCATCTGGTGATACTCCTTTTTTGAGATGCATCTGAATAATGCATATGTATAATACATATAGATGGACCATTTTGATGCATATATGTTTGCTTGTGTATTTGAAAGATGCATCTCGATGAATATTATTTACGGAAAACTTGATTTCGAGATTTTTTCGGAAAAACAGGGAAAATCACGTTTCTTCTCAAAATACACGAAAATTACGTTTTTCTAGGAAAAAGACAGAAAATCACATTTTCCCTATAAAAACACATAAAATCACGTTTTTACAAAAAAAAACACACGAAGTTCACGTTTTTTCCAGAAAATCACATTTTTCCCAGAAGTACACAAAAAATCACGTTTTTCTCCTAAAAAACATGAAAATTCAATTCCCCCCCCCAAAATCAAGTATTTTCCAGAAAAATCACGTCGTTCCCCGGAATATCACGTTTCTCCCCGGGAAATCACGTTTCCCCCCTAGAAAATCAAGATTTTTCTCAGAAAATCATTATTCCCCCGAAAAATCACCTCTTTCCCAAATAAACCCAAAAATAAAAATCACTTATTTTCTCGGAAAATCACATCTTTTCCCAAAAAATCACGTCTTTTCTCGGAAAATCATGTTTTTCTCAGAAAATCAAGTTCTTTCTCGGAAACTTTTTTTCGGGGGAAGAAGTAATTTTCCAGGGAAAACGATATTTTCCGAGAAAAGATGTGATTTTCGGTGAAAATGCATAATTTTCCGAGAAGAGAAATGATTTTTCGAGAAAATACGTGATTTTCTGGAAAAAGATGTGAGTTTCCGGGAAAAGATGTGATTTTCCAGGAAATGATGTGATTTTCTGTGATTTTCTGAGGAAAAGACGTGATTTTGTAGGTTTTTTCGGGAAGCCGTGATTTTCCAAGAAACCATGATTTTCTTAAGAATAGCGTAATTTTCCAGGAAACGTGATTTTACGAAGAAAAACGTTATTTTCGGAAGGAAATTTGATTTTCCAGGGGAAGACGAGATTTTAAGGGGAAAATGATTTTTCGGGGGAAAACGTAATTTTATAGGGGGAAACGTGATTTTTCCAATTAAAGAGGTGATTTCCTTAATTTTTCGGGAAAAACATGATTTTTCGTGGAAAATGTGATTTTTTGGGAAAAAGTTTTATTTCAGGGAAGACGTGATTTTCCAAGGAAATACGTGACTTATCGGAGAAGACGTGATTTAACAGGTAAAGGCGTTATTTTACGGGAAAACATGATTTTCCAAGGGGAAAACTTTATTTTCCGGTGGAAAAAGTGAGTTTCCGAGAAAACGTGACTTCTCGGGAAAACGTGATTTTCAGGAAAAACATGATTTCCGGTAAAAACGTGATTTTCCTGGAAAAATGTGATATTCCAAAGCAAACGTAATATTCCAAGGAAAAACGTGACTTTCCAGAAGAAAATGTGATTTTCCATGATTTTCAGGTAAATTATTTTCCAAGGTAATACATTATTTTCCAGGGAAAAAACATTATTTTTCAGGGAAAACGTATTTTTCTTGCGAAAAAGGTAATTTTCCGTTATTTTTCGGGAAAACATGATTTCCCGAGAAATATGTGATTTTTTTGGGAAAACGTTATTTTTCGGGGAAAACTTGATTTTTCGGGAAAAACGTGATTTTCAAGACTCATATAGATGTATCCAAATGCACCTAAATGCATCCAATTGCAACTTCAAGACTCATGTAGATGGATCTCAAGATGTTTCCTAAATTTGAAACTCATCTAGATGGTGTATCTAGATAGACCATTTTGATGAGTCATTTATTAAAACTAAACGAACATCATTTCGTAGTCTCATCTAGATGGGCCATCTGGATGTACAAACGAACAACACCAAAGGTATTTGATATATTCCAAAATGTCATAATGCATTATTTATTTTAATAAATACAAGTGAATAAAAAGTTTTGGAGAACAAATATTTGGTATATTCTAAAATAATGTATAGTAAAATTGATATACACAATTCTGATTGTAGTATTAAATATTTCAAATTTCAAAATATTATAAGTTCTATATTTCAATATAGATTATAGTTACAATAATTTCAACTGAATATTTTAATATATTTATCGGATTAAAATAGATTTTTAAAAGGGTTATTGGATATATTCAAGAAGAAATATTTTTAAATAGTCTCTCGTTGCTTAAGAAAGTAATAAGAAGAGATAAATCAATTATGTAAATAAGCTAATGTGTTTTGAATTTTGAATTTCTTGTCGGAAGCATGGTTTAGTGTGCATCTTGATTACAAAATTTTATTTTTTTTATCAAATTTGTTTGTTGAACCAAACGATTAAGTTATAATTTCGATTGGATCAATATCGAATATATAATTTTGAGTTTATCAAGAGATATTATCGTTACAATTACTTAAACTTAATATTTTTATTACGTGATATTGTATTAAAATAATTTTTTTAAAAGATATAAAGTATTCAAGAAAAATATATTTTAAAAGTCTCACATTGGTTAAGAAAGTAATAAACAAAGATTAATCAATTATACAAATAAGATAATATGTTTTATATATTGGATAGCAAGTCAGAAATTTTAGCTATTAGAAATCACTCAATTCTCCTACAACTTTCTAAATCAAACTATAAATAATGTATAACTAAAGACTATATATACTAATATGTTTATTATATAAAGTGTTAATTATAGAGGTTAATTACAAAATACAAATAAACACACGTATTGGTGCAAATGCAAATGAAGAATATATCCTTAAAATAAATAAAATATTACATGATATGCCATTGAAAAAAAAAATTTAACGAACAAAATAAAAATATTATTAAGGATAAAACCGAATATATAGGTAGTTTTCATTAAGGATAAAATTGGAAACATATGTAGTTTTGATTAAGTTATAATAAATTTAAAATTTAGATATAAAAGAAAAATAAAATATTTAATTGTGACTAGATTGATTATATTTATAATTATGTTTTTCTTAAATGTTATACCAAGAATATTTAAACTTAATCTTTTTAATATATTCTATTGGATTAAAATATATTTTATGAAATTGATATAAAATATTCATTAAAAATCCTTAAAAATTCTCATATCGCCTAAGAAAGTAAAAGACAAACATGAATCAATCCTATAAATAAGCAAATTTGCATTGAATGTTCAATTACAAGTCGAAAAGTTGATTTATTCATCATCCAAATTATATAATTCTTTTTTATCCAATTTGTTTGTTGTACCAAACAATTCGATTATAATAATATAAATTTTAAATTTAAAGAAAATACTTCATTTCAATTACATTAATGTTTCGATTTCTTGAAAACATTTTACTTAGAATAATTTAAGTTCATACATTTTTAGTGTATTTTATTGGATTAAAATATATTTTTTGAAACGAAAATAAAGTATTCAATAAAATATGTTTTTAAGAAGTCTCACAACACTTAAGAAAGTAAAAGACAAATATGAAATATATTGGATTAACGACGAATAATTTAAGTTTATTCAGTTTTAGTATATTATGTTGAATTAAAATATGTTGTCAAGACCTTAATTCTGTTTGTTTGTTTCTTTCTAATATGTTTGTTCATTGCCTTTATACTTGTTGGTGGCAATGACAGTACAAAATCTATCTTCTTGGGCATTGAGTAATTGTAGTATTGACGGAATTGTAGTACTGAGGGATAATGAATTGACGTAATTGACGTAGTACTTTTACTTGTAGCATTGACGTAATTGTAGTAGTCTTCGGAAACTCTACACTTCATGTAAAACATTTAATTTGCAATTGTTACGTATTCTTAATTGGGTTTGGGCATGTTGCTAAACCTCAATTGTCTTCAATGTAAATCGGTTGTTCCACCGAGACATACAAATCATACAAACATAATCTACTCAAACACTACTGTTACCTTGAAAAATTGAAATAGGAACCCAAACCCATGCTAGAGACGAACTTGTTAGTCTTCTTTCGATGACTTTTTCCAGTGGATGAAAATCGTTGTTCTTGATTACGACCTGGTGTTATTATACGATATAACGGTAAGGCGGCCAATGATAGTATTTCCTCGATCGGGAATATCCCATGTAGACTCATATGGCACACAATATATCGATCTGGTATATGTGTCAATGCCCAAATATTGGTCCAATAATATGTGGAGCACAAGTCATAGACTGAAAATTTTGCATTTTTATTTTCCTTCCTTTTAATAGTCATGGTTGCGGAAATTGTATGGACACAAGCATACTTGTCTAAATCCAAACCCTTGCAAGAGCAAGTTTTCATCGACCAATCCACCACATACTTCATTCCACCCGTACCGACAACATTGTACTCAAATTGATAGTTGTTGATCTCAGACACCGCCAAGTGTGGTGCATTTTCGTGGGTGGCAAAGCACCGACATCTTGTCTATGGTTGTTACACCTTTTAGAATAACGTCTAGTATTGTATCCATCATTGGTAAGACTGAGTAGAACCTTGCTTTTCCAAACACCTTGTTTAGAGATTCACAAGAATTGTTTGTGTCTAAGTTGTACTTGTTTCGTTCAAAATAGCACCTCGCCCTCTTGTCGACGGTCACTGTATCATCTAGATACTTATGGGCTTCGAGCCACCTAGTTTTAAAACCCTCGTACTCTCCGCGAAGTCACTCACTGTATAAGCATGAGCAAACTGGATGAATTTAGCGGCAAGTATATCTTTGATGACCTTGCCTCAGACTTGACCTCTCAAGTTTCGGGACAAATTCCATAAATAATGACCATATTTGGAGAGGGGATAAACCATACCTCTTATGATACTTGCGTGTCTGTCGCTCATAAAAACCAATTTAGGATTATCCGGTATGACAATTTTTAGCATGGTTAAAAAGCACTCCCAACTATCGTTAATCTCGCTATCAAGCACGCTAAACAAAATGGGGGTAATGGTGACGATTAGGATCTTGTGTTGTGGCAAAAACAAGTTGTCCGCCATATTCTGTCTTCAGAAATGTTGCACCCACAACGATGACTTTTCTCATTGCTAGAAACCTTTTAATGTTAGCGCCCAAAGCTATGAATAAGTACTTGAACTTGTTCTCTGCATCCAATACAACCCTCGTCACATTTCCACGATTCACTAAGTCCAACATGAGCAAATACGAATACACCAATTTATAACCTTCTTCGGGACCGCCCCACACCCCAAGTTTTTTACCTCTCAAGGCGGTGTCGTACGAGAGAGCCACACCAAGTGTAATTTGAACCATATGCCTGATAATTTTGGCATCGGTGTGTCGTATTGCTCAACAAAGCTACAAAACTATCGTGCAAAACAAATGCTACAAGTCATGGGGTGATTTAACTCGCATCAATCCTAGAGCACGTATGCATCTTTCTGTACAGTCTGATACTAAAACATACGATTTCTTTTATTTTTGCAGCTCTTAGATACCATGTACAACCTTTACTAGCTTGATGACACCGTAGAATAACTTGCGATGCATCCGACTTATAACTGTGAGCCTGAAAACAACTTTTATGTGCAACTTTGTCAACCAAATCAAGAAATGTGTAATGACCCGCTCCCGTGGGCCGTTACCTCGAGCCCACCAAACCCATTAGTATGATATTGTCCGCTTTGGGCCACAAGGGCCCGCACAGTTTTCTTATTGGGTACCACCCCAAAAGGCCTCATTCTAATTGGTTCGGTCTCCTCTTATATATATTGATCAGTTTCTCAGTAAACTTCCGATATGGGATATATGAGCCACACATGGGTCTCACAATCTCCCCCACCTGAAATCGCAACGTCCTCGTTGCATACCAGCGACCCTCCGAACTCTATCCTAGAACCGTGTCCGCTCTGAAACCAAATTGTAACGACCCGCTCCCGTGGGACGCTACCTTGAGCCCACCAAACCCATTAGTATGATATTGTCCACTATGGGCCACAAGGGCCTGCAGGGTTTTCTTATTGGGTATCACCCCAAAAGGCCTCATACTCCCGAACTGATCTAGCGCCTTGACGCATGTCCAAAAACGCACTCTCCAAACGGTCATAGGCTTCCGGCGGAAAGAACTTAATGCGGAACTCCTCGCAAAAAGTCTCTCAAGTGCAAGCCGGATTCCTCACGGCCACTCCTTGCCACCAGGTGTGTGCATCACCCTCAAGGTAGTGAACCGCTATGTCCTTCCGATAGTCGGCCGGGCAACGAATGGAATCAAAATTCCGCTCAAGCGTGCTCTTCCATTCGTCCTCCTCAACCAACTTGGGACCTCCAGCAAAGAACTTAGTCCCCAACTTCTACATGTGGTCCATGACTTTCAAATAACTCGGTGGCCTTTCCATTTGAACCACATTCTCCGCAACCGGCTCAGGTTCCTCAACCCGAACTAGCGGAGGTGGAGGCGCCACTGGTGCTTGCCCGACCACGGGCAACCTATTCAACACTTGCTCTGACAGGTTGTACAATGCACCCACACCTATCTGCTCTCCTTGGTTTGCGGCATTCTCAGCATTAGCCGCTCCCCCATTCACTGGAGCTTCCACACGTGCTCTTGCAGCTCTTCTCGGTTGCTCATCGGATGACTCATCACCCACAATTCTCCTTGCCAAATTTCGGGTATTCCTATTGACCATCTATAGCCAAAACCCAAAACGTTCAAGTTAACCAATTAAACTTAAACACAAGGTAGGAAAACTTACCGCGAGTTGTCAGGAGATCGGCGGATGGATAGACCCAATAACCCAGCTAAGTACTAGAATCGAGCGTGCTCTGATACCAACTTGTAATGACCCGCTCCCGTGGGCCGCTACCTCAAGCCCACCNGGCCCGCACGGTTTTCTTATTGGGTACCACCCCAAAAGGCCTCATACTAATTGGTTTGGTCTCCTCTTATATATATTGGTCAGTTTCTCAGTAAACTTCCGATGTGGGATATATGAGCCACTCATGGGTCTCACACAATGCTTCTTTAGATTGTATTTTTTGACCTAGTTCAAGACCTAACCATCTTTGCATTCTTCGAACTGACTTACTTCTGAAGGCAGTGTAAGATCAACATGTTCATCTTTGTTCCTATCCATACGACAATTCCCATCCTTAAATTTGTCACCAAAATCAGTTTTCGGCTCTTGAATAAACGGCTCAGTAATTTCATGTAAGAGTTAGCTCTATCTATCCCAACATTTCTGCTTATCTTATCCACCATTGCAGAGTAAGTTATCTCATCCAGCGATGACGTCCTAAATGTTAAAGCATCATACTTCCCTCCATAACGAACATGTATGTTGGTGGTCATTGTTTCCTGAAAAGTATAACAAAATAACTAAATTCAGTAATAACACAACATCTTCAATCAAGTTGTATTGGTTGTCCCCCACATCTCATTTCTCATTTGTACTAGTTGTCCTGTGTGAAATCCAGATCAAGAAATATGATTTCCATTTTTAATTTGTATCCTTATCTGAATCTTAATCTTCATAAACTTTGTTCTAGTTTGTGTCTCTCATTTCTTTTCATTTTCTTATATTTCGATTTTAAAACTATAATTCTTTACCTGTAATTTCCTCGTAAAAACTAAACTAAAAAAGGCTACAGAAACGTATATGATGTGGAGGGTACGACTGAAAAGAACGTATAAGCTCGATTTTAGTTCGGTCGGGCTCGGTCAGGCTGGGACGAGGCGTTGGATCTTCGTTTTTACGTTTATGCTCGACAAAATTAAGGAAATTATGAGAAATTATCTCCTCCTTCAGCTCATAACCGGATCAGAATTAAATGGTCATTAATGGGTGTCGGGCGGGTTGGTGAGAGTGGGTGGTGACGGAAAGCTCGTTTTGCTTTTTTATTTAATTGATCATTAAAGGAAGAGGGGATCATTTTGTAATTGCACATCTCATTTAAATGAGAGATGACACTCAGTAAAACACGATGACGATTAGCTTTCAAGACAGCTTCAAAATGGCATTTCAATTGCGTGCTCGGTTTTTTTAATTTATTAGTTTTAATTCATTTTGCTTTGCTTAACTTTTGGTTAATCTTCGTACTGACTTAGACTGGTTAATAGTAAACTGATGTTAATCGGTTTTGTGTACAACCTAATTTCGAAGTTTTATTATATGAGTAAATAAATATTGAACTTTAAAGTTACAGAGAAATATATTTAGAATTTTTAAATAGGGAGATACAATACGAAGTCCAAAGTTCAGGCAAAAATAGTAATATATGATATTTAATATGAGAAATATATCGTTAACCCATCTAATATAGAAGAGAAGCTTTTCACGCTTGCATTTTTTAGTTATACGATTTGATAAGCATTGTAATAACTATTTTCATTAGCCGTTTATAGTTAGTAGGAGAGAACCCGCGCATACGCGAGATATATTTTATATCTGTTTTATTTTACAAAAACCTTTAGTCAAACTTCAATCAATTAATTTTATATACTATTTTATAAATTTTAAATTTTCTAGTTATAATAATATATTTTTCTATTATTCTTATATATAAATTTTATTTTTTCTCACATCAATTATCTAAATTTATTTTATTACCTATTTCTCTATAAATAAATCATATCTATCATCACAATAACCTCTTATATTCTTTTGAAATATTTAGTTTTCCTTATCTCATATTTCTTATGTAATTTAAAATATTTAATTATTTCTAAATTTTAAATTTCATTTAAATTTTTTATTTTCACATACATTTTATTTATTATACTATAATTGTATCTAATTTTCTATTTTGTTATAATTTTATCTATTTTATAATTTTCCATCTCTTTAAAGTGGTTTAAAATTTATTTTACTTATTATAATATGATTTATTTTTTTCTTCACATCTAAATCTTAGGCGGTATTTTTTCATATCTAATATGAAAAATTTCTTATCGTATATATCCTCCCGCAACTCCTATAATGGTAATTAAAATATTCATCGTAGTGTCATCATCACTCATCCCAAAAGAAGGAACAAGATGGAAACAGAGATTAAACATATGCTTTGTAGGCAGCCAGTACATGTTAGTGCGTTTGTAGAAATCCTTCAAAACATAGACATTATCGAATTTAGTTGAGTTCAAAGCTAAGATTTTGCAACTGTGGTTCTCTGTGAATCTAAAAGTCTAAGATTAGCTCTACTATTCGAGCTCGTTTCTATTTCTCGTGAGGGATTTTCTCTCCTTTTATTATTGCAACAGCTTTGTTGATGCCAGAAATAATCACTC
>OVAU01002911.1:0-11761 GCA_900406315.1 Biscutella laevigata subsp. laevigata
GAATATTTTCGAATAGTTTAGATAGACAGTAACTAATTTAAATTAGAATCAAACAAATTCGATTCAAAATAATCCATATTCAATTAACTGAAAATTACTCAAAAATAATTAAATCGAAGGGAACAGAAAAAAATACTAAAATTACTCAATTGGTTCCTAAAATTTTATGTCCAAATAGCCAACCGATTATCATTAGATATCTTAAAGATACAAAATATTTTTTTTCCTAAAATAAATATGAAAACTTAGGTAAAAAGAATGTAAATAAATAATGGCGTCGCGTATGAATTGAACGTTAGGTAAAGCAAAATTGTCTTCGAGTCATCAATGGTTTATTTGTCTCTCTCCACTATTCACCAATTGATAGTTTACGTGAGATATTTTATCATTGTGATGCGTTTGATTATTAAACAATTAAGATGATTATCTAATAAGATTCTTTATGTCAGCACCAATTTATTCGTCATCATTACGAAACGAAAATAGACCCTTTACCTTTCAAGTTCATAGCATTAGGAATAATACGAGTTAAAACCTTCATTCAAACTTCAAATCTGAGACGGTCTTATTAATCCCGTAAAAAATCCGACTAAACCAAGTCAACGCAGACCATGTCAAAGGATATATTTCCTTGTGTTGAAAGTCAGGTCAAAGACAAATTTAAAATCTGAATTAAGATCAACTCAAGATTCCACAACTTTTGTAATCGTAATATGTGTGCATGTATGTTATACACAGAAAAAAAGTTGAAGCAAAACTCGTTTTCTATGCTGTAATATTTTCCCCGGAAAATATTTGAGATTTACACTGTTTTATTTACCATCGCCATAGGAACCTCTTAAGCTGATGAACTTCACTGTTCCATCACCACCACAGGTGATAAATCCATTCGAACAAACTTGTATGTCCGTAACACCAGCCTACAAATTTTTAACACAAACNCGAAGTTAACGATGATACATGAAATAGACTCGATACACATTCAATATACCAACATAATCCCGTACCAAAAGCCCAATCAAACAATCGCATTAGTAGACCTCATTATGGCTAAGTGCTGACCTTCTCTAACTCGGATTACATACCAATGACCATTCTGTACCAGACTGATCTATTGATAGAGTGACTCGGATTTACTAAAACCTAAACCCCTATGAGAGATAGAATGATAGGCTTACTAACCCGGATGATTCCACCGTAGCCTCTAGAGTTTGGCTGCAGAAAAGTGTGCCTTTCATGTAGTTTAGGCCAATGATGAATCAACTTTGCTGCTTTTGCATCCCAAAGTTTAACATCTCCGTCTTTGCTTCCCGTCAGGAACAGACTAGTTTGTGGGATTGTCGAAATTTTTGTCACGCTCCCTGAAATTTTCACCAATCGTTGATCAAATTTAGAGAAATACTTTCCGGTTTAGATGGAACACGACAACAGGGTTTAGGATTTGAACCTAAGTGAGCTTTTGGCATATACCAAAGCATCCCATTCTTGTTTTGATCTCCGTCAGTTGAAGATCTTCCGTCAAAGTTCCTTTGCTTCTTCATCTTTCCGGTTGCAATATATCGAAAATCTTGCAAACCGAAGTCACCGTTTTTGCCACCAGTCACAATCATAGGAGAAATTGAGCCACTACCAATGTCATTATCAAATACCGAGATAGATCGTGCACCACCTTCATGGAAGGCAAAAGGACAAAAAAGAGTGATGACTACGGAAAAATAACACTAAGGATATGCAAGNAGAAATTGAGCCACTACCAATGTCATTATCAAATACCGAGATAGATCGTGCACCACCTGCATGGAAGGCAAAAGGACAAAAAAGAGTGATGACTACGGAAAAATAACACTAAGGATATGCAAGAATAGTAGCTGCAGTTTACAAATATTTCTATTGGAAAGAGACCTTCATGACAAATGATAGATGCCTGGGAGGTTGAAGGGGGAGCTAAGGTATCCCATACAACTACGTTTGCACCACTTGAGCTATATCCTGATGCTGCAACTATGGATCCACTCGAACTAATATATTCTACATCTCTGCAACCATAATAACAGAAAAGGAACAGCTGAAGCCAATGTTTTCAATAGAAAATAAAACAGAGAAAAATGGTAGTTTTCATCACGGACTGTAATAATTCCAAACTTGGGGTGTTTTTAGCATATTTGTGACACAAGAACATAAAGGCTTAAGGATCATGAAACATACGATGCATGGCCATTGAAGCAAAGAGATGATTCAACAGGATGGATATTGCTTCGTCCTCCAACTTCTGATTGCCAAGTGCATATGGTTCCATCTAGGGCAGCGCTAGCAAATCTGTGTCCACATGGACCAAATTGCACTGCTGATATTGACGCCAAAGCATATGGAGGAGGAACATTTGCTGCCGGTAAAACACCGTAAGTTGCAGTAGCTATGTCTTTTCCAAACTGCAAGAAGTAAGATTTGCATAGTAAGATCCACATGGATATATAAAGAATCTCATATCATTTACTCCTTAGTACATGAAAGAATCACATTCAACCAAATAATCCATATACACTCGTAAAAGTGAATTGAAAAGAATAGCATTTAAACAGATGGTGCAAGATTTTAGGCCCATACCTCCCACAAGTAAATGTGTGTGTTGCTTGAGCCAACCAAGAAGATAGGCATTGTTGGGTGACTAGAGAAAGCTGTCGTAATAACAGTTTCAACTGTTGGGGGAGGATCAACAAACTGTTCAAAATCTTCTTGAGTTTCCCAACCAAGACCAGAGACTCCTAACCCAGTGTTACCCGGAACTCTGTGAGCTTTACCACGCTTGGAAAGAGAAATATCACCAACAGTGGCCCCACCTAATCCGAGGTGTGCTCCTTTCTTGTCCCCAAGACCAACACCGAGCGAGACAATTGTTGGAACAGGAGTTGACTCAGAGTTAGCCCAACCATTATGTGGCCAATCAGCATCTGACCAGGTATAGTTTGACTGTTCATCACAGGAGCCTCCATCTTCTATGCTAAAGAAGATGATACCCTGCATTAAACACAATCCACAATCAGTAATGTGTGTCTGACACCACATTACCATTACGCATAAGAAAACACTGCAACAACAAAGATTAAAGGAGATGGAAATAAACTTGATCCCGCTATCGTGACAAACATATGGACATAAACTTGGTTCCACATGGTGACATGCAATATTGATAGGGATGTGCATAAAGATATCCCACATCGGATACAAGGCAAATAAATCAATGCCCTATAACACCTAAGGCACCCAAACCCTTGAGCTAGCTTTTGAGAATGTTCTAACAAATGTCTCGGTGGGTTTGGTTTGAGCCCAAATCTATAAAATATCATCAGAAATCTTCATCTCAAAATACTGATGACTGGAGGTTTTCAGGATTAAAGCTTATCTTTCAGAGAATTTAAGCTTATGGCAAGTTTACAAGAAAACAAAAAGAACTTTTAAATTGATTCTAATATCTCAACATGCACAAAAATTTAAAACCTTTGCCTCAAAAAGATGATGTATAGCCAGAAGAAATAATTTTTTTAATGATGCAAGAGCATTGGAGGTTTCAGAACACCATAACAGAGTCACTGTTTTCCATCAACTAACATCGAATCTTATTCAGATAAGCTAAACTCATTATTTTCCAGGTTGGCAAGAATTAGAAGTTTCGAATTATCAAATTCACACAAAAGTAAAAGTAAATAAAGTGTTAAGGCAGGCTGTGGCAATAACTTACCTTTCGGTTGCTAGCTGATGCAGCTTGCCGATGGTTGATAGCGTTGATACAAAGGGCCTGTTAGAATATATTAGCCAAGTTTTAACAGAAAATATCAGTAACATGTTCACTGATGTAAGAAAAATAATTACCTCTATGAGCTCCCCAGTCCTCTTCTGGAGTTCTTTGGGGCTATGGAAAGCAGAGTATTCATTGGCAGTTATTGCAGCTTTCTGTGAAGAATTTGAAATGTGGCTTGCAAGTGAAGCCACCTCGTTACTATGACCTTCTTGATTGCATTGAACATTGACCTCGTTCTTCTTTGTTACTTCTTTGTACATATCGCTCCAATCTTCCAGTGGTTTAAATTTTGACCATCCAGATATGTCAAAATTTTCTAGTAATAAAGCTTCAGTTACTAGGTGAGGATCAACACAAAGCTTCCATAACCTCACAAGGTCACCATTGTCTTCATTCTCTACATCTGCATCTGGGATAGCTCGATTTAAAAAATTTGCTCGAGATTCCCGACATTTATGCAACCATATCAATGTAGGAACCTGAATTCTCTTCTCTATTTTCTGTTTCAAGAGCAATACAAGTTGTTTTACATGGTAGGAAGAGAGTTGAGCAAGGGTTCTAATCAGCGTTTTCCCCAGAATGGACATGATCTTCTCAGGTAAACATACAATGTCACCACCAGAATCGAATGATATCTGAGCATCAAATTTCTCAGAAGAACCACTATTTGAGATAGCATCATCTAGATCGATTGAAATAGAAAAAAGCTTATGTTTCACAAAGTCTGAAACATGCTTCCAGAAACATGTTTGTGTTACAAGACGCCTTTCCTCGTCTGGAATTGTGTACACTGGATAGCCAACTTCGTTGTTCTCAACAATAGAATTAACTCCTAAATCTGATGCATCTGGAACTCTTACAGGAAATTCTTGGTGGTAAGCTCTCTTCAGGCTTTCTAGGTCAACCTCAGAAGGCATAAGCCCATGAGAATATGCTATCGTAAGGGGCTGCACCATTCGAAAGAGACAATTTACATCCCCCAGAACCCAAGCCATCGCAATTCTTGAGCAATATTCAACTAAATCAAGAACAACAGTGACTCTTGTGTTCAGGTCTTCCACGGAAGATCCTAGGCACAGCCTTATAGATGTTTTTAATCTAGACAACGATTGCTGAATTCCCTGAAGGTAAAATCGCAAAGCATTGGACCACTTTGGTTCAAGTCCAGATGACACCTTGTTTTCCTTAAAGCATGGCATTGAGGATAAGGAAGCGACACTGCATGCAGCGATGATATGTGAAAATACAAATGATTTCTCTTCAGTCGCTTTTAGAACCAATTTGCACAAAGATGAATATTGAAGGAGATGTTTATCTGTGTGAGACTTGTCTACTGAGAGTCCTGAGGAACTATCTTGAAATATGTTGTATCCAATTGATAGTAAGCCACGGTTGTATGCTGACAAAACCATCTGCCGACAGAAAACAAACAAGCAGATTACACATGGCTATCAATAGTTACCTGCATTATAAAATTCGCCTAACTGAGAAAACAGATAGGATTTGCCAGTATTAGTAGTGGAAACCACATACCATATTACGTAGGCAAGATGAAGCCAACGAAAATCTCATGCATAATTGCTCCAAACCTGTTTGTAGCTTATGTTGAAATCCAGAAAGCTTATCACACGAAACAATTTCAGAATTCATTAAGAGTGCAGTTGCTTCCCACAATAGCTTTGAGAGGAACTGGACAGCTAAACACAATCTATAATGGGTGTCCATAGTAGATGAAACACCGGTTGATATCCAATTAGACGAATCAGGAACAGAAAGCTCGAGAACACCATCTGGAGTACGTAAATGTCCATCACTTGGACTGTTAGCCTGATGCGTACAGCTATGACCGCTGGTAGATGCTGATAGACATTCTAACGCCTCGAGCTAACAACTCTCAGAAAGAAGAAAAAATTAGATTTAACAGCATGGGAGCCCTAACTAAGTCTCAGAAACAATGAAAGAAATATGTAAGATCCTTAAAAATGCAGATAAGAATAATCCCTGGATGCAAAAATGACTTCCTAGAAAAGGTAGTTTCATTCAGTATGCATTTTGTTCTTCGACTTCAACATGTTGTTTTGGTGGAAAGATGTAAATTCTGGAAGTACCCTAATTCCTTTGTCATTTGCAAGCACAGAGCATGTTCTAATTTCTGTTAATAACTTACCGGGAGCCCACATCTGCTGAAGGCGGTAGCAGCCATCAAGGTTGCCCATCTACTAAGATTTGAAGCATTTTTTTCCCCCACTGCATTCTTCAAACTATTTTTGGTTGCCAACATGAGACAGTATAGGCCAATACTAGGATCCACAAAAGTGATGTGATTTGATGAAACAGTAGTAACAGAGTTCTCTAGACATCCAGCCATAGAAAGAAATGACTGGTGAAACTCTCCTAATTCCCACTGTATGCACCAGGTACAGCTTCATAGTCACAATTTGGAACGCCAACAAAAAAAGGTGAATTCACAAGATAACAATTTTTGAAAACATATCATAATCACCTTAAGAAGGCTTGTCAGCCAATAGTCTCCTCTCTGAACTGCAGATGGGAGAATATACTTCTTTATAAGATTACTTTCCAGGGCACTACCCTGGCCATCAAGAAGCCGGCAAATTACGAGTGCGAGCTGCTCATCTTGAAGATTTTTCACACAAACATTTATCGCAGACGAAGCTTCACCTCCAAGAAGAAAAAAACCTATAGCCAGCTCCAGTTGGTGTTTACCCATTAGCACATATGCATTTTTCAAGGCTGCTGCCTTATTTTTCTCTTCCTGTAAGAAAATATGCATCAAAAGATACGTCTTTCAACATGATATCCGAGATGCCAAAGACGTCGAAAAAAAATGAAAGGGAAAAATCTTCCCTAAAATAATATGGTTCGAACAAATACCTGAAAATTGCGTGAAAGAAAACCCACCAAGGGTTTATCTTTTTCATCCTTGCTTATTTTGAAAAGACCAGCCAAAACTTGAATTCTATTTAAAGCTATATAGAGAAGTGCACAATCTCTAGGATTCTTTTTCTTCAGGTATTGCTGCCGCGCCAATTTCTCCATCTACAATAAGTAAATGGCATCAAAATAAGAGAAGTGCATCTATTTCCAATACCCTCTGTTTGTTGGAATAGAATATCAAAGAGAATACCGTTGAAGTAAGAAAGTAGAAGGAAGTTCTTGCATAGCTAATTTGGACCAAACATCGAATTTTTAAAACTTACTCGTGAACGCAACTGTGCTTCATTTGAGTACCAAAATCCAAAACCCAGTGATCGCATTTGTTGCCAGGATGATTCATTGGGTAAAAGAGAACTAGACAAATTTTCTTGAGACTCTGAGTGATAAGCCCATCCTATCATACTAGAGTCAATATCCAAATCTTCCATAGATGCTGCTTTGCCAGAACTCCGAGCAAAATACAACTGTTTATACCTAAGTGTGACCCAAAATCTACACAGCAGAAAGAACACAAAAATCCATGAATACCAATCAGCAAAAAGTATTCATGAAGAAAAGCCAAAAACTGACCCCGGTGCTACAAGACCCTCTGATCAATATTCCACAACTGATGCAACTTACAAGGCCGAAAAACTAACTAGAGTTTCTCTGAATAAGGGAGAAATCTGGCCTTGTGAATCAAACATAAGTGTGATCTTTCAGTCTTTACAGGTTAAAAGGAGAAAACGAACACGCATGATGGAACCTAATCTTTGGCACCTCCATGTTGTTTAATAGGTTCTTCATAACCTAGAATTAAGAAAAAAAGGGGGTTACTGTACCTTCTCCCAGCTTCATCAAGACTTGCGTATGCAGAAGTACAATTTGGGTTACTAATTTCACAAAGAAGGTCAACAATTGAAAAATATTGCATCTTTTCTATCCTGGAGATATTTCCTCCATCTGGTAATTTCTTCAGCTGCTCGCAGAAGACACTAAATTCCAGGTCTTTTGCAGGTGAAGTGTGACTACTATTGGGACAATAGGATCCCATACTGAAAGTTGACTGCAACCCTCCCTGAGACTGTGAATACTGTAGCATTGAACCAGATGTCTCACCCCATTGAAAATCCTTACGTATTGGGCCATTGGAGAGAGACCCTTCATAATATTTTGACAAAAGGATATCCGGACAAAGATCTGACTTTACAGTGTAACCCTTCTCGGAGGCATCATTTGAAGTAATATATTCAGCAAGATGCCTTAAAGCTGCGCTTGCTCGTTTCCAATTGCCTGAACACATCAGAGTTAACAATCTTAGCTAAGATGAAATCAACCGCATGACACTAATGCTCCTGCACGAAGGAAAATTAAGAAGGGGAAGCTAAATAAAAGCTAAACAGCTTAGTTTTAGACTTGATTGAAGAAGGGGAAAGAAATACTTGTAGCGTATCACCTGAACATATAGCTCCAAGGAGGGCTTGAGGATGATGAAGTGGCAAAGCACTTCCTAACTTCTCCACCACATGTGACATGCTCGTAATTTCATTAATAGTATCTGAACAGTATTTGGTCCCAGTTAAAGGCATACTATTGGATTTCCTGTCATCAATTGTATTACCTGTTGGAGGTAGAATAATACATCCGCTACTAACAGGTGGAGTATCAGCTTTTTTGAGATTATTAATACCAGAGTCAGATAACAATTCAGAGTATCTGCCTTCTTCTGTAGCATTCACCAGGATGGGAAGACTGATAGCAGCAAAACATTTTGGAAAGTTACTGACTGTCTGCTTCTTATCAATAACAGCCAGCCATTGACCATGTAGACTAACATAATCATTCTGAACAAGGGCAGTCATGAGTTTGGATCCCCACCATAAATCATGAATAGCAGAAAATGCAGGAGCAACAGCAAAGCAATGCCAAATCCGTGCCTCTGAAGAATAATCAGAGACAGCGAAACTGGTACTTCTGCAGGGCTGCCGAGCAATACCATACACCCGCATCTCCTTCTGAGTGCAAACTCCAAGCATTAACTGATCATCGCCTACAGCTGACCATCTTACAGCAACAACCTCTGCATCAACATATAACTTATCCTCTTGTATGAAAACCCCTGAATCTGTAAGGTGTACAATCTCCCATATACTAATTGTGCGGACAGCTTTTAAATTATCCTCTGTGCAGAGGGCTGCTATCTTGTCTCCCGAATCTGTCAGAGATATAGCACTGACAGGATTTTTGCCAATTGTAAGCATGCCAACAAGCTCCCATGGAGCTAAAGGTGTTGAACTTTCCTGAAAACTACTTCTCCAGAATTTTAAAGAGCCATCAGCTTGACCAGTTGCCATAGTATAAGCATGACTTTCAGTGTTCATGTCATTCTCTAGAGCCCTGCCGCTTGGATTGACCACGGCAAAACTTGTAACTTCATCGTATCGGTGAGATTCAGGTATGCCTGAAGAGCATGATTTAACAGCAATGCAATTCTTCTTACCTGCAAAAGTATCTTCGAACAACCACTTGCCCGATCCAATACTATCAAAATCATGAAAATGACAGCCGCAGGTGCTTCCAGCTACAGCGAAATGATGCAAGGTCAGTATACATGACAGAGCATCAAACCGTTTCTCTTTCATCCATACACTCAAAAGCAGAAATCTGTTACTTTTGAATGTATTTCCACAAGAATCAGACAGAGGTCTGGCAAATATGCTGGTCGGACCATTCTCTAAAGGGCGGCTAACTGTAAACGGTATGGTACATATGTAACGAGTTAGAAAACTATCATCACCCCTCCCACAATTCCTCACACTAAAGCAATCAACACCTTCTACATGTCCCGCAAGTAGAAATCTTTCATCATTTAGTGATGAAGGTGCCCAGCATAGACTCGTGTACTTCAACCTTAACTCGTGATTTTGAAGCCGTCCACGAGGTTTCCAAGACGAAACTGATATAGGATGGTCAATAGCACGATTCAAATACTCACTAGAGGCCCATATTATTATCAAACCATTACAATCCAGAGAAGCAATGCATCCTGCCTCACAGATGATAGGATCAAAGGCAACCTGCAGAATTTTCCCACCATGGCCATCAAGATCTAATAATTTTTCCGTGAGACACTTCAATACACTGCATTTATTTGGAGATGAATCTTCTGAGCCATGTGATTGAAAAGTGTGCAAGGAAGACAAATATACGGTATTGTGCGGAGATAAATAAATGGACGAGCAGATAAGTGGTGGACCATAAAGGTTACTTCTCAATACAGAAACTTTCTTCAGTAGTAATCGATCGGAGGAACCTGTTAAATCAGCTAGAGGGAGTGGTTCCATATTTGATTCTTGTCTCTCCCACAACATGACCCGTGGAAACCTCAGAGGAGAGAGATCATCAAGACAATGGACAGCCCACAAAGTAACTGATTTTTCAGGGCCGTACCCTACCAACCACTCACAGTTGCCAACATTCTCATGATCATACTTTTCCACAGAAAAATATCGATTAGTACCCTCAATTGTTTTCAATATACCCCCACTGCAAGTTCCCCAAAAAAGAAACATATCTCTGCCCAAATAGCCATCCAAGACCTGATTCATCTCTATCACAGCTGCCACACAAAACGATTTTTTATGATCATTCACATCTTTCATGCCCTTTTTGGTCTTTTCACCATCTAACTCACTCCATAACCTTACCGCCCCATCTAAGCAACATGTCATGAGCACATTCCTCATCGGTTTTCCTATACCTATTCCAGGCTGTTCTGCAGACATCGGCCTCCACTGAATCATGGATATTCTCTGAGGATGAGGCAGTTCAACTTTTTGGTATGACTCCCCGTCATTATAATATGCCAAGACGTGTTTACCTGCCTCATCACACTCAGCTGGAAACTTGCTCCAAGAAGTTGCTGTCGCAAAAGGACCCTCGAACGACCAGGTGGAGGAAACCAGATCTTGAAGGTAATCCCCTCGGAACTTCCAAGCTATTTCCCAGGATTGGTTCCTTCTCTTCCACAGAACAATATCAGTCCCACCAACTATTATGGCATCCCCGGATCCTGTCCACTCCATTGCTTCGACTTTTGTTTCTTGCACCAATATGGCATTCTGACTCCAATAAAAAGAACCTGAATATGAGTAAAGACATACAAATTAAGATATCCAAACTAAGTTAGTAGTTTTCCTTAAGTAACCAGAATTAGTACTATGCTAATTTGAATCCAGTAGAAGGATAACCATATAAGATTTTGTTGCCTTGGTGCGCCTTGGGCCATTTTAAACCAAGGTTGGCAACGCAATCCACCTCAGACGAGATATTATTTGCGATAAACTAGTAACTTAAACCCCAGAGAAAGACTAATACCAAGCTCTATACCCAGACTTACCATTCAAATCACGCGCGAAGAGGCAGATATAGTTCCCAGACCCAACCGCGAGCTCGCCTACAGACGGCGTTACAGGAGACCAAGAAACGGCAGAAACTGGAGACGAAACGTCGTCCGAAACCTCGAGAATCTGACGGAAAAACGGTCCGGTCGTGAAATCTTCGCCGCGGAGAGGAGAAGGTAGATGAGAGATGACAAGGAGAGTGGAAGCTCCGTAAGCAAGCCATGAGTAACCGGCGAAGTCGGGAAGCCAGTCAATAGAAGATTGAGATCGGGTCGGAGCAGGTGGGACGATATCCGATCTTAGTAGCCGGAGAGGTAAATTATCGGTCGGATCTGTGAACGAGATCGCGTCGTGACTTGTCTCCGGCATTATAACACAAATCTTAGGCCAAAATTATTGTTTCCGCTAGTACATGTAAGTCAGTCTATCGAAACCTCTTCTAAGCGGTTCTGGCGCCGAATCCTATAGATCTTCGCCGACTTGGATAATATAATCGAACCGAACAATATTTTATCGAACCAAATAATAATTTACCGGAATCTGAACAGTTCTTTTTTAAATTGAATGGATATACAAGTTTTTTATTTTTTTTGTGCGAAAATACTTCTATTAACTTAAACGGCGA
>OVAU01002912.1:0-10586 GCA_900406315.1 Biscutella laevigata subsp. laevigata
CATTCTGAGATTTTTCCATCTCTGACTGCCACAATCTTCAATAGCTATTATGAAATTAAATTAATAGTTATCAAACTTTCATTAAATAATACAATTTTGATGAGAAGACCTGAAATTCATAGCTGGGTTTTCAATTTTGACCTACTTACTCTTATAGCTCAACTAACCAACAATTTAAACTTGTGGAGAAAGGAGACAAAAACCCAGAAAAGGACTTACAGAGTATTAGCGTGTTGGACATCAGCTTCCAAAATCTTCAAAGATTCATAGTACGAAGAAGAAGAAGAAGAAGATGATGAAGAAGAAGCTATTGCCAACTGATTATACATCTCTCTCTGATTGAAACAAGGAATATGAATGAAAAGAATCCCCAGAAATATAAGAAAGAAAAACCGACAACGAAAGAGAATAAGAAGAAAGACGAAGATGCCAAAAGTAAGGGATTGGTCTGATTGATCGGAAAAAGGCAAGAACCTAAAAGACAAAAAGCCAAGAGAAAGCAGCTAAACTCGAGAAGAATTACAAGTCTCACTTCTTCTTTCTCTCTCTCTGCTTTTTCTTTCTTTTGCCTTTTTGATTCTTTGTTTCACCGGTTGCTCGTTTATTTAAATAATAATCACGTTGAAAGAAAAATTCTTTTCTTAATAACAAAATAAATTAATTAACAAAAAATAATAACAAAATAAATTAATACATTTTCTTGTCAAATAAGCTATTAAACTTTTTAGTTGAATGGATGTCTGTATCTGAATAATTAAAGTCACTCTCATTCAATTGTAACAGCTTTTGTAATAATAAATACTTAAAAAGTGATTTTAGACAACAAAAAANATTTAGACAACAAAAAAATACACACACAGATGTTGAATAACGCGTGTGCTTTGCTTTCAGTAAGATCTCCGAACGATAACGAAAATTTGAGGTATCATGCATTCCAAATAATACCTCAAAACTTTAAAATTTAAGGTATCATAAAGTTGATAATNTTTTAGACAACAAAAAAATACACACACAAAGGTTGAATAACGCGTGTGCTTTGCCTTCAGTAAGATCTCCGAACGATAACTCAAATTTTCAAATTTGAGGTATCATGCATTTCAAATAATACCTCAAAACTTTAAAATTTAAGGTATCATAAAGTTGATAATTAAAATTTGAGTTATCACCACCATGATACTTTAAAATTTGAGGTATGTACTTTTCATTATATATTAGTCTCTACTCCCTAAATTTATTTAATACTCATAAATAATACTTTTAAGTTTTATATTAATTATTTTAGTACTAATATTTTTATGTTTTACTTTAAATATATATAAATTTTTACATATTATGTTTAAAAACATATAAAATAAAGTGATAATATTAAGATATAAGCAATGTTGAAAAATATAAATTTATAAAGGTATGTGCAACATTGCAATATTTATTATTCACAAGTAACACTTTTAAGTTATATATTATTTATTATAGTAATAATACTTTGATGTTTCATTTTAAATGTATATTAATTTTTACATAATATATTTAGAAACATATAAAATAAAATAAAGTTATAATATTAAATTTGAAAAACATTACAATACTACAAAATAAAAATACATAACACACTTAACATTTTAAGAAAAAAAATACATGACACACAAATACTACAACAACAAAATAAGATTACAACATAGGGTCACGTAAATTTGATATACGAGAAAGAAGTGTTACGTGATATAATGACAGCTTTCATTACCATGCATAACATGATAATCGATGATGAACGTGATGTCAATGCACTCATACGAGAAGCAAGATTAGCTCCTGAGCCAACTGTAGAAATGACAATGAACGAAAATACTCGATTTCAACAATTTCTAACTCGTAATATGCAGATAGAAAATAAAGAGACTCATCTATCACATCAAAATGCATTGATCGAGCATATATGGGAGCAATATGGTAATAGCGTTAATTAATAACATGTTATTTACATTTTATTTTTTTTATTTTTTTTTTGNCATTTTATTTTTTTATTTTTTTTTGTCGTGGTTATTTACATTTTATTTAAGATGTTATTAGAATGTTTTCTAATAATTATGTAATTTGTTTCATAATGTAATGTTCTTTTATTAATAAATATTGTATGTAATAATTAAATGTTGGATGATTTATATTTATTTATAAGTTATATGATGTTAAGTAATAATAAATAAATATATAGGTGATATTGTAAAATACAAACTTTTGATACCTCAAATTTGAGATATCATCTTTGGAACAAAATATTTGATACTTCAAATTTGAAGTATGTGACCTTTGCAAATGCTCTAATAAAACATGTTTTACGGAAACCAAAAATAAAACCCAGAATTATTCTGGTTCAAAGTAGATGTACACCAAAAAAAGCCAATATTAATAAAATTAAAATTAAACTTTGATTTTTTTAATGGGTTTAGTAACAAAAAATAAATAATAAAATTAAAATTATTTGAATCAAAATTAAACTAAAGAAACAATGGAGGTGGGAGTTACGAGCATTTGAAAGAGAAAAATATTATGTCGTTCTTCATCACTTTACGAACATTGATATGATATGATCTATAAGTTTGAGCAGACAAACAATTGTCACAGTGGCTTACATAATTTTTTTATATTTTCTCCGTTCTTCATATATTAGGTTTAATCATTTTATTTTTGTTTCATTTTAAGTGATGTTTTCGATTTTCAACGCAAAAATTTAAAGCTAAAAACCATTAATATTATGCAATATGGTTTTTGATTGGTTAAAATAGGTGAAATTAATGATATTTTTATGAAAACGAGATAAACTAAATGATGTTTTTGGGTTTTATTAATCAACGTGAAAAATCTTTAAACAAGGGAATATTTTAGGCTTCTAGAACCCGTTTGTTTAAAGTTTAGACTAGTTATTTTATGGCCCTAAAAAACAAATCACAGANGAGGAATATTTTAGGCTTCTAGAACCCGTTTTTAGACTAGTTATTTTATGGCCCTAAAAAACAAATCACAGACATTGGGCTTTTGTTCACTATTTTATGGGCCCTAAAAAACAGAGAATCGGCAGAAATAAAAACCGAACCATCTGCTACCGTTTAATCCGGTCTGTAGTTTTGACCGTTTCGGTTTAGCAACCCGTCTTTCTGCGTGGCGGTAATTTGCGTTTTTACCCCTTCACCGACGTCGATTGCCAAATTTCACCACTTCAACTTTTTTAATCCAGAGATAATTTTCTAAATCTTTCAATTTCGAAAAAACTAGGATTCTAAGATTTTGTTAGTCTCTGTTTGGATCCTCTTTGAACAATGTTCACGCCACAGAGAAAACCGTTGATGTCTCCGGCGATGACGCCTAGAAGCGAGACGCTTAAATTTGGCGGTGTTTCGAACTCGAGGAACGCTGACAGAAAAGGGAAGACGGTCGCATTTAGCGATGACCTAGTAATTTCAACTCTTCCGCCGCCTCCGATTGGAACGGTGACTGGAGAGGGCGTTTTCAGAGGTCAGGCTGATGAAATGGATATGGGCGATTGGCGAAGGTTTAGGGAGGTGGGTTTACTGAACGAGGCTTCGATGGAGAGAAAAGATCGTGAAGCTCTTCTCGAGAAGATTTCAACTCTTGAAAAAGAGGTAACTTAACAACAACAAAAAATTTAGTTTCTGTTGCTGGGTTTTGCTTTGCTGGGTCATGTTTTGGTTGATAGATCGGATTTGTTTTGCTTCTTTAAGAATCTCTCATAAACATATCTAATTAGCGCGGAAGGTCTCATGTGTCAAAACTTAAGAGATGCGAGCTGATGAGGCACTACAATTTTTTTCAAGCTTTAAGACTTTAGAATGGCTTCGCAATTGTTTTCATGTGCAGTTGTATGGCTACCAACACAATATGGGACTTCTTCTTTTGGAGAACAAAGAATGGGTTTCAAAGCACGAGCAACTTAACCATGCATTCCAGGAAGCTCAAGAAATTCTTAAAAGGGAACAGTCATCACATCTGCACGCATTGACTACTGCCGAGCAACGCGAGGACAACTTGAGGAAAGCTTTGGGTTTGGAAAAGCAATGTGTGAAAGAGGTAGCATACTCTGGAATCCCAAAATATATCTCTAATGGTCTACACATCTGTTCTTGGTAATGTACAAATTTAACTTCTTACGTGTTGTATTGATTTTTGGATGGTCCTTTTTTTCTGTTGAGCTTCCATATACACTAAATTATTAGTTAGGCGTTTTACTCCCATTGTGTTTTGAATTTTTGTAGATTTCTAAGTTTATTTTATATTCGTTTGCAGCTTGAAAAGGCTCTGCTTGAAATTCAAAAAGAGAATAGAGAGACAAGGCTCATTTCTGAAGCTAAATTAGCTGAAGCAAATGCTTTTGTTGCTAGTATAAAGGGGAGATCTTCAGATGTCGAAGACAAGATTTATTCTGCTGAAAGCAAACTTGCAGAGGCATCTAGAAAGAGCTCCGATCTGGAGATGAGATTGAAGGAAGTAGAGATTCGTGAAAGTGTCCTGCAACAAGAGCGGCTTTTATTTGCGAAAGAGTAAATATTGATATTATTTATACTACTGTGAAGTTCAATTATTTTTCTTAGTCTTACGAGTATGTTATTGCACTGCAGGCGAGAATCATATGAAGAGATTTTTCACAAGCAAAGAGATTACCTTAATGAATGGGAGAAAAAGCTTCAAGAAAAGGAAGAATCAATGCCTGAGCAGAAGAGAAGCCTAAATCAAAGAGAGGAAAAGGTTAATGAAAAAGAAAAAAACCTGAAGCTGAAAGCAAAAGAACTTGAAGAATGGAATAGAAAGCTAGACTTTTCTATGTCAAAGTGCAAGGAAACTGAAGAGGATATGAATAAGCGATTGCAAGAATTGACTACAAAAGAGAAAGTGAGTTTATAACTCACTGAACACTGCTTCTTTAGTACCGTGTTTTTCTTATATGAATTTGTTTTGATGAATTCACCCAGGAATCTTCTACACTCCAGAGGATGCTAGTGGCAAAAGAGAGAGAGTTACAAGCATTTGAAGAGAAGCTTATTGCTAGAGAAGGGGTAAGTTTTAAGGGTATAGCCTCCATGTCCCTTGAGCATTATTGTGAAATATAAATAAATAAATAAATAAAGGTAACAGCGTAGCCTAGCTCATAATGTGATATCCTTCTTTCTCTATTCATAGAGACACTGCATATTGAATTTCCTGACTTGACTTACTCTTTCGGCTTCTGTTTATGTTATCCCTTCGAACTGGGGATCCTAATTATGTTACTTGATTTCACCGCATTTGATTCAGTTTTTAAAGCTTTGATTCTGGTTTTAACAGACAGAAATTCAGAAGCTTATTGACGATCAGAAGGAGGCATTAACTACTAAGATGTTGGAGTTTGAACTGAAATGTGAGGAAAGAAGAAAAACTCTTGACAAAGAACTCCAAAGAAAGGTAGAAGAAGTTGAACGACAGAAAGTTGAAATTAATCATAGCGAGGAAAAGTTGCAGAAAAGGAATCAAGCAATGAATCAGAAGTTTGTCCGAGTGAATGAAAAGGAAATGGACCTTGAAGCAAAGTTAAAAACTGTCAAAGAAAGAGAAAAAATCATACAGGCTGAGGAGCAAAGGTTAAGTTTGGAAAAGCAACAGTTACTTTCTGATAAAGAGAGCCTGAAGGATTTACGACAAGAGATTGAAGACATCGGAGCTGAGATGATGAAAAAGGAGGAGATGATTGAAGAAGAGCACAAAAGTCTTGAAATCAAAAAAGAAGAGAGGGAAGAATACCTGAGACTGCAATCCGAACTCAAGTCCCAGCTAGAGAAATCTAGACTGCACGAGGAGTTTCTTTCTAAGGAAATTGACAATCTGAAGCAAGAGAAAGAGAGATTTGAAAAAGAGTGGGAAATATTGGATGAGAAGCAGGCTGAATATAATAAAGAGCGACTGAGAATTTCTGAAGAAAAGGCTAAGTTTGAGAGGTTTAAACTGCTTGAAAACGAAAGATTGAAGAAAGAAGAGAGTGCTTTGAGGGTTCAGATAAATCAGGAACTGGATGATATTATACTCCAGAGAGAATCATTTGAAGCCAGTATGGAACATGAACGCTCGGCTTTACTTGAAAAGGCCAAACTTGAGCGTTCTAAGTTGCTCGATGATCTTGAAATGATGAGAAGGAATCTTGAAACTGAATTACAAAAAAGAAAAGAAGAAGATGAGAAAGATCTACAAGACAGATTGGCTCAGTTTGAGGATAAAAGAATGAAAGAGCTTAGTGATATCAATCAACAGAAGCAGGCTTTGAATATGGAGATGGAAGAAATGGTGTCCCAAAGGAGTGCTCTCCAAAAGGAAAGTGAAGAAATTGCAAAGCACAAGGAGAAACTGAAAGGGCAGCAGGTAGAGATGCACAATGACATCAGTGAACTTAATACACTCAGCATCAACCTCAAAAAACGTAGGGAGAACTTTTCCCGTGAAAGAGCTCGTTTTCAAGCATTTATTCAAAAGCTCAAGGATTGTGGGAGTTGTGGGCACCTGGCAAATGAGTTTGTACTCTCTGATCTCCAACTACCATATGATGGAGAAGAAGCTATTCTACCACCCAATGGAGTGTTGAGTGACCTTCCAGGAAGCTCTGATGCGTCTGACTCTTGTAATATCAAGAAATCTATAGACGGAGATGCCTCTCGAAGTGGTGGATCCAGAAGGCCTAACATGTCAATACTGCAGAAATGCACTTCTATACTTTTCTCACCAAGTAAAAGAGCTGAACATGGCAGTGAACCAGGCAAATCTGAGCAGCGTCCATCTTCCTCAGGGGCTGTTAATATGGAAACAAAAGTTGAAAACCCTCTGCCAATTGATCTCCGACCACATCCATCTAGTAGCTCAATCCTAGAGGAGGATGAGGGATATACAGACAGTAGAGCACAAGAAAGTTCTGAAGGCTCTCAGTTATCTGAGCTTCAAAGTGCCAGGCGTGGGCGCGGACGCGGCAGACCTAGAAAAGCCAGGCCTGCTTTGAATCCTACAAGTTCGGTCAAGCATGCCAGCCTTGAAGAATCATCTTTGAATGTATTGAGTGGTCGCGTTTCTGTTACTAGCGAGACGGGAACAGGCAGAGGTGGAAGGAAAAGACAACATATTGAGGATACTGCTACTGGTGGATATCGTAAGAGACAACAGACAGTTGCTGTCTTGCCACAGACCCCTGGCCAAAGACGCTACAATCTGAGGCGAAAAATGTTAGTTTCCTAACTTTGTGAAGGTGGTTTTTTTTTAGGCCTTATTCTGGGTTCACATGATTTTGCTTAGGATATGTGGAGGTAGAGAATAAGGGACCCTTTTATTAGCTAGGAAAGAAATATAGTAGTTTGACTCTTATCATTTGTGTTTAGTCTTTATTATTCAATGCCTTATCATTTTTGTGCCTTAATCTGGTCATCGGTTGCCTAAAATCTAATGATTAAACAGTGTAGACCAAGTTCCAGCAGATGTTGAAGATAATGTAGCTGGTGGTGAACAAGAGGCAGACATGGCTGCATCTGCGCCATCAAATGACAATGTCGAAGAAACCAGAGAAGTGGTGGTGGAATCTCTTCGAACTCGAAGATTGGAAAGCTCGGAAGCTAAGATTGAGAGAGTTGTAAGAGTATACCCCCGCTTTTTTTTTTTTGGGGAGGTCTTTGGTGTTTTCGAGTTTTACGACTTTTTCCTTGCTTAAGACTCTGGATTATTGAAATCTTGCTGATAAACTAAGCACAAGACAAAACAAGCCTTCGTGGCTAACAAGTTGGTTGTTTCCATGGCAGGTTGAAGCAATTGCAGATGGTGTTTCTACTGGTAACAATATGGGTGTTTCGGTTGCCAATGCGGAACAAACACCTAATATCGCGATGAGTCCCTCTGTTGAAGATGATCAGAAGCAGAGAAGAGTAACTGAGGAAGAGCATAGAGATAAAGAGGAAGATGAGGATGATGGTGGGGATATTGATGATGATAGTGGGGATAGTGGTGATGATGGTGGTGGATCGCCTAGACCCGGTGAAGCATCCATAAGAAAGAAGCTTTGGACTTTTCTCACTACATAATCATCTCACGTGGCTGATCTAGGAGATGTTACTTTCACATTTATTTTGTAAAACCTTTTGTAGCTTCTTGTATCCATAGAGACCCTTTTGATAGGCGTGAAGTTAGAGTACTAGAAGCAGAAGCGTGTGTTTAATGTGTACTTTGATGAATTGACAGAACATATAAAAGCAGGAATCAAGAAGGATGTTATTGATTACAACTTAAATGTCAAAGAATTAGTTCAGAAAAACAGATCATTAAAAGAAAAATCTTTGTCAACAACAGAATCATTAAATGCAATTACGCTTTGATATGTGTGCTTCTCTGCATGCTCAGTTACATACACAACACTGTATATATTGAGACTCCATATGTGCATATATGTATGGTTATGGGAACAAATGAAACCTTTACTTTATTTGACAAAAGAGGAATATGTAACCAAACTGTCTCTTCTTTTACTTTGTTTACCATTTGAATTGTAGTGGAAAAGCTAATTTGATTCCCAACGACCTCTCACTCTCTTCAATAAATAATAACAAGAACCAACCTAAAACCCAAACTGAGAAAAGACAAAACACATCACACGCTCTGTTCTTGTTCTCTAACGATGTTGTGGCAAACGTTTTACTCTCTCCTCTTACTATCTCTGCTTTTCAGGTGTACTGGCGATGAATCTTTACCTGCGGTAACCGATTCTGAAGAAGCTCCAATGGAGAAAAGAGAACAAGACGCTTTGTACTCTGCACTTCAAGGATTTGTTGGTGATTCTTGGAATGGATCGGATCTCTATCCTGATCCTTGTGGTTGGACGCCAATTCAGGTATTTCTTACAAATCATTCATAGGCAGCCATGTAATGTATACCAAACTCATTGATGCGGAAGTCCTTGAGCTTTAGAAGTTGTTGAATCAATCTCAAGTTCTAAAAAGCTTTTGAAATGATGTGCGAAGATATTTTTGTTTTCTAGCTGTCTAAAATAATTCTTCAAAATGCTTTGTGCCCTTTGAATCTTTTCTATAATCGGAAAGTGAAGTTTAAAGCTTCAAAGCATCAAAGTGAATCCTATTTTCATATAACATCTATTTTTTGGGGGTTTCTTTAAATATTTCAGGTATATGCACATTGGCCCACCAATCATTCCTATTTTTCTTGCAGCTAACTTTGAAAGCAATAAACCTTACTTTGGTTTCAGGGTGTTTCTTGTGATGTCTACAATGGCTTATGGTATGTAACGGATATGAGCTTAGGGCTTATTTATGAAAACTCGCTTGCTTGCTCTTCAAGTCTTGAGATAAGGCCAGACTTATTTGAGCTCAAACACTTAAGATCACTCTCCTTCTTCAACTGCTTTATCTCTCCTGTGGTGATAGCTAAAGAGGACTGGATAAACTTTGCATCTAACTTAGAATCGCTCGAGTTTAGATCAAATCCGGGTCTCATTGAGAAATTTCCTATAACAATCGGCAATCTCACAAAGCTGAAGTCTTTAGTGGTTCTCGAAAATGGGTTTAGTGGAGAAATACCAGCGAGTATCTGCAACTTAAAGAGACTAAAGAGGCTTGTTTTCTCAGGGAACTCGTTAACCGGAATGATCCCAAACTGTTTCGAAGGGTTAAAAGAGCTCTTAATCTTAGATTTAAGCCGCAGCTCTTTCTCAGGATCATTACCTTCGTCTGTTGGAGATATGGTTTCGTTGCTCAAGCTTGACGTAAGCAATAACCACTTAGGAGGAAACATACCTCAAGAAATTGGGTTTTTGAAGAATTTGACTCTTATGGATTTGAGTAACAACAGATTCTCTAGTGGGCTGATCAAGAACATTGAGAAGTTGCAATCTTTAACAGAACTGGTGCTATCAGGCAATCCAATGAGTGAGGATATGATGGGAATAAAGTGGGAACTGATGGACAATTTGGTAATTTTGGATGTATCAAGAATGGGTTTGAGAGGTGAGATTCCCGTTGGACTAAGCAAGCTCAAAAGGTTAAGGTTTCTTGGTCTGAACAATAACAATCTAACTGGTTATGTTCCATCAGAAAAGCTTGAAGCTTTGCCTTGTCTAGGTTCATTATACATCAATGGAAACNGGATATGATGGAAATAAAGTGGGAACTGATGGACAATTTGGTAATTTTGGATGTATCAAGCATGGGTATGAGAGGTGAGATTCCCGTTGGTCTAAGCAATCTGAAAAGGTTAAGGTTTCTTGGTCTGAACAACAACAATCTAACTGGTTATGTTCCATCAGAAAAGCTCGAAGCTTTGCCTTGTCTAGGTTCATTATACATCAATGGAAACAACTTAACAGGTGAACTTAGATTCTCTAGAAAGTTCTATGAGAAAATGGGAAGAAGATTTAAAGCTTCGAAGAATCCAAATTTGTGTCAACCAATTGAGATGGTAATGACAGAATCTCATAAGCACTTACTTCCTCTTGGAGTAAAGCCATGCACTCAAGAGAAGGGATCGTTTAGTAATTCAACTAATGTGTAACCAAAAGGAGGATTCGAGAG
>OVAU01002913.1:970-12731 GCA_900406315.1 Biscutella laevigata subsp. laevigata
TTTCTCTCAGAGCAATGATCCAAGTTTTCTTAGGGCAGCCAATGCTCTGCCAAGTCTAAATGACCTTAATACGAAGATCTGGTCCTTGCGCACATCGCCGAAGATTAGGAATTTTTGGTGGAAGGTGATAAACGGTGCTACTCCGGTTACCGAGAATCTGATCTCTAGAGGTATGAATGTTGATCCTCGTTGCCAACGGTGTGGGAATGCAGGTGAATCCACCAACCACATGCTCTTTACGTGTCCTTTTGCGCGTCTGGTTTGGGCTTTGTCCGGCAATCCTCACCCTCCAAATGGTTGGAGTGGACGTTCAGAATTTTCTAACATCAATTACCTGTTACAGAGCTTTCACAATCAATTATGGCCAAAGGACTTATTGGTTCAGATTCCATGGACCGTCTGGTTCTTATGGAAGAGCCGAAATTCTTTCAATATTGAGGGCGTGAATTTCTCGTCGTTGGAGGTGGTTAATAAAGCTAAGGATGAAGCGATTCTTTGGGGATTGGCGCAAGAGGCTGATGGTTTGGAGCAAAATCTTGTGAGAAAGGCTGTGAGAACAAACAAAAATCGGTGGAGACCCTCTTCAGAACCTTGGATAAAGTGCAATATAGGTTTTGCTTGGGATAGAGCAAACAAGAGGGGGGGAATGGCTTGGATTTTAAGGGATCATAGTGGGAGGGTACTGTTACATAGTAGAATGGCCATGGTTGGGATAGACTCTCGTTTACAAGGTTTGTCGAGTAGTTTAGTTTGGGCAATGCAATGCATGAAAGACAAGATTATTTTTGCCATAGAATCGAAGGAGTTGGTTGGGGTGTGGGATAGACCCAAGGCTTGGCCCTCCTTCTGGTACTATGGAGTACTTATTAGAGATGTAGGAAACAATTTTTTGGCTTGAAATCTGGTGTTTGAAACTTCTTGTTCTAACAAGCCAGCTAGTAAAGTGGCGATGAGTGTTCTTACTTATAACTTAACTTAATCCTATATTGCAGTTGGTCCTCCGAGTTGGTTGGCTCCTGTGCTCTCTGAAGATTTGAGTATTGGTGTTGGATGAAGTTTTCTCAAGATTCCAGGAAGGTGCGTGGCGGAGGTGTTTTTTGGTGTATCTCATCTGTTTTTTGGCTCTCGTTTGTACCGCCTCCTGCAGTTTTTGTGACTTGCAGGTTTATCGGGTTGGTTTGATATTTGGGTCCTCTTCGGACTTTAACGTTGTGTACTTTGGGATTTCGGTCCCCGTTTATATTCCACCTTTGACAAAAAAAAAAAAGAGAAGACTAGAGTTTGAATCTTCTATATCAGTTTGCTTTCCTCTCTGACGCAGTGGAAACATGTCGTGTGGCAAACTCTCGCGATTGTTCAACGCCTTAACTCAGAAGCAGATTTCTCCAGTTTTGATTTCAGATCACTATACAGCCAAAAGGATCATCACGGCACATGAGAAATCCATCATAGGAAATCTTCAATCCAATCCATCGCTTCTCTTCAACTTGAATTCAAATGTAACTCGCCTCGTTCTATTGGAACCTACTCTTTCCACTCAGTCCTGCATCGAATTCTTCAAGTTTCTTAGCACATTTCAATCCCGTCTCAAACCTGATCTCACGGCGGTTGTTACCTTAGCTCACCGATTGTACTCCGACCGGAGGTTCCATGAGATGAAATCTCTGCTTCATTCGGTTGCTATAGACGGATTCTATGGGCGACCCGTTGAGAGTCTAGAATCGGCGATGGTGGATTGTGACATTTCTCAAGGAGATTTTGAATTTTTGGGGACGTTTTTCGATTTGATGCTTAGGGTTTATGTGGATAACGAAATGTTTGAAGAGGCTCTAAGAGTTTTCGATTACATGGTCGGGAAAGGATTGAGTATCGATGAGAGATCCTGCATTGTTTTTCTGGTCACGGCGAAGAGAAGCCGGAAAATTGATCTCTGTTTGGACTTTTTCAGACGAATGGTTGATTCTGGTGTGAAGATAACTGTTTACTCACTGACAATTGTCGTCGAAGGGTTCTGCAAAAGAGGTGAAGTTGAAAAGAGTAGGAAACTGATAAAAGAGTTTTCCGGCAAAGGAATTAAACCTGAAGCTTATACTTACAACACAATTCTCAATGCGTATGTTAAACAGAGAGACTTCTCTGCTGTAGAAGAGATTTTGAAGATGATGAAGAAAGATGGAGTGGCATTTACCAAGGTTACATATACACTTTTGATGGAATTGAGCATCAAGAATGGTAAAATGAATGATGCTGAGAAACTGTTCGATGAAATGCGTGAGAAAAGAATAGAATCCGACGTTCATTTGTATACTTCTCTGATAAGTTGGAATTGCAGAAAGGGAAATATAAAAAGAGCGTTTTTGTTGTTTGATGAATTGACAGAGAAGGGTCTTTCGCCGACTAGTCATACTTATGGAGCACTTATCTACGGGGTATGTAAGGTAGGCGAAATGACTGCAGCTGAGATGTTGATGAACGATATGCAAAGCCGAGGAGTTAATATCACTCAGGTGATATTCAACACATTGATTAACGGGTACTGCAGAAAAGGGATGATTGATGAAGCATCAACAGTTTATGATGTGATGGAGAAGAAAGGGTTTCAAGCTGATGTTTTTACTTTTAATACCATTGCTAGTTGTTTCACCAAGTTAAAAAGGTACGATGAGGCAAAGCAATGGCTATTCAGGATGATGGAGGATGGTGTAAGACTTAACACTGTTAGTTATACTAATTTGATCGATGTTTACTGCAAAGAAGGGAATATTGAGGAGGCAAAGAGGCTATTTGTGGAGATGGGCAACAAAGGTGAGCAGCCAAACATTATCACATACAATGTGATGATCTATGCATACTGCAAGCAAGGGAAAGTAAAGGAAGCCCGTAAACTATGGGCCAACATGAAAGCTAAGGGGATGGATCCGGATTCATATACCTACACGTCGTTGATACACGGGGAATGTATTGCTGATAACGTGGACGAAGCAATGAGGCTCTTTAGCGAGATGGGTTCAAAGGGTTTGGACCAGAGTTCTGTAACATACACAGTGATGATCTCAGGTTTGTCCAGAGCTGGAAAATCAGACGAAGCCTTTGGATTGTACGATGAGATGAAAAGGAAAGGATTTAAAATAGATAACAGGGTTTATACTGCACTTGTTGGAAGTATGCACTCAATTGAGACCTAAAAATGATCGTTAAATTAAGATCTGTTTGAGCTGGTAAACCTTGAGATCTACCAGTTGATGGTTGAAACCAGTTACTTGAATTATAACCCTTTTCCTAAAAGATTCTTTGAGAAGTTGGGGTTACCAGACACTACTTTCGAGTATCATCGTTTAGTATACATATGAATCAATCAAGCCACCATTGATGTCTTCTCGGTAAAGAAAACAAAACTCAGACACTTTTGATGTATTATATTATGACGAATTGTCTGTTTAGAGAACAAAGCTTTTAGAATTTAGGTGCATAATAAAATCAAAGGACTGAGATGCTGATTCTGTTTACATATGCACGAAGAGTTAGAGGAGCCAAACCCAAAATTGATGAAGCTCATGAAGATAGATAGTATGTGCTATGGATAATGATGTCTTTGAAATGGAAGATATATGAACATGTACGTCTGAGATGGCACCAGAAAGAATACCGGAGTTTAGAAGCCAGTGATGATGAGGGTACCAATCATGAGAAAGATGGACATAATCACAACTCGTAATCAAGGCCAGCTCCATATTTCCAGGCCTCAAGACGTCTCTTCCACTGAAACTTCATCTTTAATGGAAGCTCTTCCAAAGCTGGCCTGAGGAATACACGAAATATCAAGAATGTTCAGGAAACACGAAATGGATATTGTGGCAGTCACGGCAGTAGAGGCAACGGTTCAGGCATAATTTCTTAAAGAGGTTCATAAACTTTTCACCTTATTACTGGATCGATGTATGCAGAGAGGAACGTATACAAGCACAGCATGAAAAAATGAACTGACCAATCGAGCAGAACAGGTATCCCAACCTGAGGAGATCACCAAAGAAACCACATTTCATGAACAAATGGAAGCATATTCAGTCTTTTGTATGTGTTTTTGGCTCAAAGATGCAGCAACGTTTTCGGATGAACGCTACACCTGTCTGAATATTGATGGGATTATCTGAGGTTTGGTCAGCATAACAAGGCCTAATGTCTTTGCTAGAGGACCACACTGTATTATATCCTGAAGAAATGGTCTGAGAACCGGATCACCCAATCTCTACAAGAACATATATGGAACCCATTGCTTATAAATCAAGGTTCATAAGTTGTCATATCCAAGTTTCCACATAAGAACAAGGTGTACATACCTGCATGCAATTGAAATTTACATGGAGAAGCTCGTTGATAAAGCCAGGGGAAACATCAGATTGTTGCTTTGCAGACATTGCCCTTTGAAATAGCCATGATGCACTCAAGTTTGGCTGCCCTTCAAAAGACGCATGACTTTAGTGAAATTAATTGCAAGAAAGAAAGAATTATTGCTCAGAACCACAAAGTTTTATGGTACCATGTAAGGATTTAGCTTTGATAAACTGCCGGAGTCTAGAAAATCTCCATCTATTGCTTCATAGATTCCTTTTTAAAGTTCAAGAATAAGATTTATCAAAACATTTGCTCAGTAGAAAATTTTCATGATATAAAAGGTTATATAATGTTCATTGATACATGGAGAGACCAAAGTAAATTGTATGAATGTATATACCATTAGACAATCTTCCAAGGTGTCTGGTCAAACTTCCAAAACCCCCAAATGAAACAGGTGACTGAATGCCGCTTGCATCACCAAACTGCAAAGGGAGTAAAATTTGTAAGAAACTTTTATCATTTCAGTTTTTCGAATGTTTTCTTGGTAGCTTATGTATAAGTGAACGAAACCAACCTGTATAACACGATCAAATGCCGCTTGCAATGGACTGGTGATACGTCCCATGCATCCAACAAGATTAGGTATGTCAGAATGAAGGAGTATTATTGTATGAAACTGTTTAACAGAATTATGATATCATGATAGAGTTTCAATTCACATGTCAAGGTACTACCTATTTCGATACGTAGGAAATATTCCATATACAACTCTAAGTATTTCCAATTCATCGAGAGAGACTCCCTGCACCAAAGGACATTAAGAGAGAAAAGAAAGGCACTTTGTGAAAACTCTGAAATCAAATGGTAGCTCACTTGGTATTTAGGCATCAATTTCCAGTATTCTTCAAGTAAATCCTCTAAACTTGGAGATGTTGATTGCGGTTCGGTATAAGTGAACATATAAGTGGTCCTGTCTAATGGACCAGAACCCGCTGGGAAGGCCTTCAAGCAACAATAAACAGCTCCTTTTAGATCTGGTTCTTTTCTCGTAAAGTGAATAGTGTAGGATGGTAAGAAAACACAAAATTTACCTCCCAAAAGAGATGCACATTGGAATCTGCGATCTTGGTCACTGACGAACTACTGTAAATAACATCGCTTGATGAGTTCTCCTTAAACCCGTGAGCACAAGATCCAACCACAAGGCACATTCCATCTGGCTTTCTACCACGTTTTATCTTTAGTAGCAGAAAACATAACAAGAATAGAAATATCATCAAATTTTTTGCAGAGGAAAATTCAGTAATCTAGATATTTGGAGCTGTGGATAAGAAAAAATGTCATTGGAGGACACACAATTTGCTCAAGAAGACTGAATCAGAAAGTTCAATATTTTGTTACTTACTCCCACAAATAAAAGGTATAAGTAGATATACTATTAGGCAAAAATATGACCTGCTTTAGAATAGGAGAAAAGTTTCCCATTGCATCGATGACTAGACGAGAAGATAATACTTCACCTTTAGAAAGCTGCATAACCTACCATTCAAAATTTCAAATAGTTAATATCGGTATGTTGTGTTCTCTATTTAGTTAGGAGGTTCTTTGAGAAAAGCATCAGATCACTCACAGCTAAATCATCATAGATAACAATGCTCGAGAGGCTGCAGTCTTCTAAAATGACTCCACCAAGAGAAATGAAACGCTGTTTCACAGTTTCCACGAGTTTGGCTGGGCTGGTTCAGTACAATCAGTTCATCACTTTCAGAAGTTGGAAGAGTTTAAAGGCATTTTTCTTTTCCTTTGTATCAGAGAATAAGAGGAGACAGGACTCACGAAACACCAAGGTTTAGAATATCTTCAACCCATATATCACCGAGATTCTCAAATCCACATCTGTTCTGCATTTTTTCAAGATAAACTTAAGCACCAAGGTTTGCATCAAGGTATTTCTTGCTGAGCAGAAGCTTTACCGGATTGAATTTTGCAGCTATTACTTCTTCGATCTCATCTTCTGTTAAAACCCCGACTTCAGTCAGCTCTTTCATTTCCTTTCTTGAGATATTCCATTCTTGATCTCTCTAAATCACCACAAAACCAAAAAAGCATTAAAACTTCTCCTACCAGACCTCAACCACAGCATTCATTAGAGGTTTACCCCTTTGATAGCATTTCTCTCCACCACAGCAACTCTTAAACCCTTGGCACATAAAGCAGTGGCCAGGAAAATCCCTAAAGTACCCCCACAAACGGCAATGTCGAAGGTTCCAACAAGATTATTCCCCAGACCATAGTCTTGAGAAGAACCAGAAACTCTGGAAACTATTTCCTTTGTTTCCGGCAACACTGCAAAATATTTTGCGAACGACTTACTCTCCTCACCTGTTGGCAGAATATTTTCTTAGTTATATGAATGGTAACAATTTGTTTGATATACCTGTTGGTTGAGTACATATGTTGGACCAGATATTGTCAAGTCTCTTCAAGGCATTGTAAGAGTAAGCACCACCAGCACCACCGGCTTCTCCACCAACTGAAATTTTCTCCATTATCTTCTGCATATGAAAATGATTAAACTCCTCAGCTAAAAGGCTATAACGATTCAAATGTTTCAAAGGCAATCAAAATCCTTTCACGTGCAACGAAAAATAAGTTGTAGTTATCGAGGAACAACTTCTTTTTAGTTGTTGATATGTTTTGATCATCTCTGTTTTTGATAAAGTTCGAAATTCTTTTTCTTATAAGAAGCATAAATTACGCCATTGGAACCAACAGAACCATAGGAGCAGATAAACATAGAATTGAGCAGAATCGTTCATCAAAGCAAGCAAAGCTTGTAGCAGTTTCAAGCACTGTCGCAAGAAATTCAGGGAAATTTCAAACGTCGAAAAGAAGAAAAAAGCTTGACCTGGGTTCTAGTGGGAGCTACTTGTGTTTGAACGCAATACGTTGTCGGAGCCGGAGCCGGAGCCGGAGCTCTCCCTCTTCCTTGGCTTGTCCGAGCTCCTGATGCGCAATTAACGAACCCATTGAACTGCTGAATCTGCAAAACCACCATGAGCTCCACAAAATCCGGAGATGGTATAAACCCAGGACGGACGTTAAAAACTGTGGTGTGATAGATAAAACAGAGAGATTACGCAATGCAATGTGTCAGAGAATCCGACACGTTACTGGACCAAATGAAACAAAACTAAAACCTTTGGTTCACAATAGAAATAAATGTAAATACTAGGACCATCTATGTAATTTTCAGTATATTCTTTCTGAGCTTGTTCTATACAGTCATCAAATCGGAGCTCTGGAGATGGATAAGGCCTCTGGTTCAGGGTTTTAGGGTTCTTGAAGCGACTAGTCACTTGCTCATAGTTTCATCTTCCTTTCAGGTAAGAAATTAGATTTCGTTGCTATAATTCGTCTTACACTCGTTCTGGTTTTGAAATCGACAAAAAAATACTACTGATGTTTTTCACAAAAAAATATGTTCACTTCTCCAAACGAATTAGCAAATGGGCTTAAACAAATTTCTTGAATGAGTTTACTTTACGTTTAATCCTTTGATTCATAAGCTAACTGCAAGAGGTTATATTTAAAGCGTTATGCTTTACTTGAATTCAATAATACTCTTAAATTACCCTCTCTCTCTCTTTCAGGAGCTAGAGGACTTCACATTACAGGTTTAATTCTCATGAATGTTCTCTTTGTTTATCCACAGAACCGAGATTGGGATTGGAAGACTTGAATAGAAGCAGCCATGGCAAGTCTGATGATAATGACCACTCCATTCCCTGGTTCTGTAACTAACTGTATGAAGAGAAATAACATTTCTGTTCAGAGAGCCTTCAGGGTAACATCTATGCAGACCGAGAAACCGTTGGAGGAGCTTTACAATGTTAAAGTGGAACGGAAAGTGTCGCAGAGGCGGTTGGAGGAGCTCGGGGTTTCAAGATGGTCAGTTTGGAAGACGGGGAAGTGCAAATTGCCGTGGGATTGGCAGGTTGATCAGTTGGTTTACATAGAAGAAGGAGAGGTTCGAGTTGTTCCTGAAGGAAGCAAGAGGTATATGCAGTTTTTGGCTGGAGATCTTGTTCGATACCCGAAATGGTTAGAGGCAGATCTTTTCTTTAACGCTCCTTACCGTGAACGGTATTGTTTCAAGGCGTATGGTGATGATTGAATCTGAAAGTAGACTTGAGTTTAGAGTCAAGAAACTTTGCACCTGTGTGGTTTTGTAGCCTGATGTTCTTTCTGTGGTAGTATAAGCAAAAAAATCACTTCTTCCCAGACTTTGTAATGCTTACAGGTGAACAGAACGACTCCAGATTTCTTTGAGAGAGAGAGAGACTCATGAAGAACCAAAAGAAAACTCTCAAAGTTTTAAAGACAAGGGTTTCAACTCTGTTATCCGACAAGGGCTTTAGAGTAACTTGATACACAATCAACCACCAGTCGACAAAGAAAAGAAAAAGCAAACAAAACAAAACAGAAACAAATTAATACTACAGATTTATGATGCCTCTGAGCCTGTTCTTGCCAAAGTTCTTGATGAACCACTCAGGCTTGTACAAAGCAACAACATGTCCTATTGCCAATCCTAACAGAACACCTGGACCATACCCTATTGCTACTGCTTTCCAGTTCAATATTTCTTCTTCTTCTTGCTTAGGCTCTTGTGTGTTTGCAGTGAAGCATCGTTCTTCAAGAGGAAGACCACATAACCCTGGATTCCCTTCAAATGAGGATTTAGGCTGCCCTGTGATTTGTGTTCCTTGTGGTATTTCACCAGTGAGCTGATTATCAGAGACATCTAAATACGCCAAATATGATAGTCTTGCTAGTTCTTTAGGAATTTCTCCTGAGAGTTTGTTCCCTGACAGGTCTAGTGACTCGAGCTCAGACACATTGGCGAATGACATTGGGATATGTCCTGTGAATGAGTTGTTTGATAAGTTGAGAGCAATCAGTTGCTTCAATAGACCAATAGATTCTGGAATCTCTCCTTCGAGATTGTTTCCAGAGAAATCAATGGCAGAGTAGAAAGTAACAACCTTTCCTTGCTCCATGTACAGACCTTTGTATTGCAAATCCAAGGTATCTTCATATCCAAACCGATCACTTGTATAATCTCCCATATACAGACGCTCTTCATCATTCGTCTTGAGCGATGTTGCAGTCCAATTCGCAAAGTAATTTGTTGATAAGCTTCCGGAAAATCTGTTATGTGATATTTCAAATATCTGGAGCTTGGGAAATCCGAGAGGGCCTTGACCATCAGGTAGAGATATAGGACCATGGAATCTGTTTGAACGGAGAGTAAGGACTTTCAGATTCGGCAATGCCTTGAGCGAGAAGGGAAACGTGTCATTGATTCTGTTGTGATCCAAACTTAGAAACTTTAGAAGTGAGCAATTCAGGAGAGATCTCGGGAGCTTCCCGGTTATTTGATTGTATCCGATGTCAAGTGTCTTTGTAGAAGCCCCAGTATAAAACTCGTCAGGAATGTTTCCTTCCAACTTGTTTTTACGGAGATTTACTATGTTGAAATTACCCAAACATGGAGGAATTGAGCCGGTGAAGTTGTTGTAGGACAGATCAAGAACATAAAGATAGGTTCGGTTACATGTTGAAAGAGGAATGTCGCCTGTGAAACTATTGTTCCAAGCAGACAAGTTGATGATATTGACTGGTGGATCAGGGAATGATCCTTTGAAACAGTTGAAAGCCATGTCTAATACCTGCACCGTTGAATTGGCTAAGACATGATCCAGTGAACCTTCGAAACCGGTGAAAGAATTGTTATAAAGATTCAGCGATGTCAAACGAGGAAGACTCCATAACCAAGCAGGAACGTTCCCTTTGAGTCTGTTGTCGGAAAGATATAAATACTCCAACATCTTTAGAGATTTCAAGAATCTTGGGAATTCACGGATGTTGCATCCCGACAAGAGCAATACGTTCAAGCTTTTTGGTAAGTCAATGTCAGAATAAACACTCGTTGTTGTTAAGCGGTTGCCGGAAACATCAAGGTAGGTTAACGATTTGAGAGAAGAGAAGATTCTTAGGTCAATTTGGTGGCTTATGTTTAGGTGAGCCAGCCTGAGAATCCGGAGCTTAGACGAAGATAGAGGGATTTCAAGTGAGCCAGTGAGATGATTCTTACTCAAATCAAGATAATCCAAGGAAGGCATGGTGAAGAGAAAAGAAGGAATGGTTCCAAAGAATTGATTATCAAAAAGGTCTAAGGCTCTAAGCTTTGTTAGGTTCTGTACAAGTGAGGTTAAATCACCTGTGAGCTTATTGTGGGAAAGCTGTAGTTTGGTTAATTTAGGTAGGTTACGTATAGAGTAAGGAACTTGACCGGAGAAACCATTAGAGGAGAGAAGCAAGACCTCTAGATTTTTGAGTTGGCCAAAAGCAGAGGTCAAAGAAGAAGAAGCGAAGTTGTTGAAAGAGAGGTTAAGCTTACGGAGATGAGTCAGCTCGAAGAGGCTACTGTTATCTCTAAGAGTGCCACGTAGACAACCACCGGGAAGTTCAAGAACCGTGACCGCACCTGTGGAGTTATGGCAGGTCACACCTTGGAGAAAGTTGGTATCGTTGCTGCAGCTGCAGCTGCTGGAGAACGCAAACTCGTTTTTGAAACGCTTAAGGGTTTCGGTTTGGTCGGGACGGCATCCGAGAGCAGAGACAAGATCCGTAATAGTAGTAGTAGTAGTGATGATTACGAATACGAGAGAGAGCAAAAGCAAACGCGAATTTGACATTTGCGAATTCCAAATGGCTTCTTCTTTGGCATGTGTATAATCAGTCCGTTGTTATATAATGTTTTCTATATATATATATATATATATATACGTAGTATGTACAATACAAGTTGTAAATAACGACGGCTTTCTCGTCGCTTGCGTTCTTGAAACTCACAAAAGTCCTCGAATTATCTACTGATATATTATAACCTCAAGTGCAATGTTAGACTCTACATAAGGGGTTCTTAAGTTTTTTTTAATCAAAAATATTATTAAGAAAAGAGATATTGGAATTTTTTTTTTTTAAAAAGACTTCAATGGTAGAATTAATCTGAGGTTCTTAAGATTAAAATATTAATATTTTTTAATTATAATATTATAAATAAAATGTAATTTATTTAAATTTCTTTAAACTTATAATAAATTACATAACATATAACATATAATTATAAATAAAAGCCATAAAAACATATTATAAAAAGAAGTACATATTAAAAAGAGTAAAAACGGTTAATTATAATCTTCATTCGTGCCGAACTTGAGCCAAATATTCTCAACCAAATCCGCTTTCAATTTTTGGTGTTTTGCCTGATCACGGACTCGGTTTCGATTGCTCATAATATTGCCGAAATTTGAAGACATATTTGTAGAATATGTAAATGTCAACTGAATATTAAATA
>OVAU01002914.1:0-11587 GCA_900406315.1 Biscutella laevigata subsp. laevigata
TCGGGTGGTCTACTTCTTATACATACTACTCAATAACAACATGTAGGTGCTTATCCTTAATCTAGGAGCTATCCAATTTAGGTAAATTCAATCCCTTGGTATAAACCCCTTTGTCAAAACATACAAGTGTACAATCCCTTGAATAAATGTATTAATTAGCAAGCAATAAACTCTAGTCCATGCAATTACTAAATGATCCTAGCACAATCCCTTGGTTAGGCTTCAAATAGTTCTTAATTGATTCATTCGAGTATTTCATCGAACACCTTCCGGGCGAGAAATGCCTAAGTTCTAGAACTGATTAGCTATTTTCGTTATAACCTTAAGACCATCAATCAAGTGAGGATATCTTGATTACAAGCCCTAAGTAGTATGAACAAGCACTAAACCACTCTAATCTACCTAATCCATTCACTTAGCTAAGAAACTACTCACTAATCATGAAATTAACACAAAGCAATGAGATGATAAACATGATTAAGAAGCAATAGATAGATTAGAAGTAGAATTACAAAAATTCTTACAAAGGTTAAGAGTAATCAGAACTAAAACTAGAGAAAAAAAACTCATGATTTCTAAAAATAGGGTTCCTTCTATTTATAGAATGACCCTTCGCGAAGAGGTATCCCGGTCTACCAGAGAAACTTGGTTACGTTCGTCGATCGAGAGAGGATCCAGGTCTGGTAGACCGGGATGGGTACACCGGGGTGAGGTGATGAAATCCATACGTGAGAAGATGCCCCAGTCTAGTGTGACCGGGACCCACACCGGGGTGTATCGTCTGCTTGGATTCTAAGGGTGAATCCCGGTCTGGTTGACCGGGATAGCTTGGTCGGGGCTAATCCTTGAAAGAAGCCGTAAGAAATGTTTCGGTCTAGTGTGACCGAGACCTAGGCCGGGATTATGCTTTCGCTTTGGATTCAAGGTAGTGTCACGGTCTGGCTCATCGGGGTAATGGCCGGGATCAAGCTCCGAAATAGCCTAAGTCTTGAATTGTTGCACCTTTGACTTGAATCATCTCCAATCCTTGTCATCCACCTGAGATGTGCAAATGCAATGCAACAAGACACAAAAGAGTCTAAATATAACCTAAAATGAATGAAAAAACGGATTAAAACGAATCCTAAAAACGATCAAAAACAAAACATATCACCCTTGAATTAGGAAGTGCAGACTTTATACTTGGCATTCAGTGGCTGGAAACTCTGGGGAAATGTTAAGTTGACTGGAAACTTCAGGAGTTGACATTCGTGTATAACGATAAGGAAGTTACTTTAGTCAGCGACCCGAACTTGCACTCTCAACTCTCTCTACGGAATTTCCAGAATTTCGTAGAGTTATGGAACAGTTTACTAATGTTTTTCGATAAGGAAGTTACTTTAGTTGGCTTTCGAGACGGAATTTCCAGAATTTCGTAGAGTTATGGAACAGTTTACTAATGTTTTTCAGCTCCTCATCGTCTGCCACCAATCCGAGGTCATGAACACTACATCAAACTGCTTTCGGGAATAGGACATGTGTCTGTGCGGCCAATTCGTTATCCCCATGCGTGCATGAAATGCTTACTGCAGGTTTTGAGCGTCCGAGTAGGAGTTCGTTTTCAAGTCCCGCCTTGTTGGTTTGAAAGAAAGAGGGAAATTGGCGGTTCTGCGTTGATTATAGGGCCTTGAATCGTGTCACAATCCCTGATAAATTTCCGATCCCGGTTATCGAACAGCTCATGGATGTGCTCAATGGAGCCAAGGTTTTCACCAAATTAGATATCGGGCTGGCTACCATCAGATCTGAATGGCAGCCACATATATTGAGAAGATAGCCTTTAGGACTCACGAGGGCCATTACAAATTTGTCGTGATGCCATTTGGGTTATCCAACGCTCTGACCACCTTCAAATCTCTTATGAACTCTGTTTTTAAACCATACTTGCGAAAATTTGTTTTGGTTTCTTTGATGATATTTTAATTTACAGTGCAAATCTGGTTGAACATGTTCATCATCTGACTGTGGTTTTGAGTGTCTTTCAGGAGCAACACTTATTTGCGTATCGGAAAATAGTGTTTATTCGCGCAGCAGCAAGTGGAATACTTGGGTCACATGATATCAGTCGAAGGGGTTTCTACAAAACCGGAAAAGACCAGAGTGATGAGAGAGTAGAAGACACCTACGACAGTCAAAGCACTTCACAGCTTCTTGGACCTCACAAGTTACTACAGCCGGTTCGTCAAAGATTATGGTCTCACTGCTCGGCCATTAACAACTCTTCTCAAGAAGGACCAATTTGAATGGTCTGTGGATGCTCAAACAGCTTTTGATCAACTCAAGACATATATGTGTTCTACCCCTGTTCTAGCTTTGCCAAATTTTAAGGAGGTCTTCATCATCGAATCTAATGCTTCGTGAGTGGGATTGGGAGCGGTGTTAATGCAGAATAAGCTCCCTATTGTTTACTTCAGCCATGGTTTAAGTGCTCGGGAACAATTGAAGTAGATATACAAGAGAGAACTGATGGCAATCGTTCTAGCTATTCAAAAGTGGCGCCACTATCTCTTGGGACACCATTATATTGTGCACACAGACCAGAAAAGTTTGAAGTTCCTTCTTGATCAACGCGAGGTTTCCTTGGAGTACCAAAGATGGCTTACTCGTTTACTGGGCTACTCTTTTGATATTGTGTATAAGGTTGGTGTCGAAAATAGAGCACCTGACAGTTTGTCACGTATGGATTATAATGAAACCACCTTATCTATGCTTTCGGTTCTGTCAGTGACAATTCCGCACTCGGTTCAGATTCAAGACTTGTTAGCGGAAATTGATGCAGACCCGAGGATTACATTACTGAAGACAGAGACTTTAGCTGCTACAAACGCGAACAGCCAATACACAGTCGTGGATGACCGTCTTTTCTATAAGCAACGTTTGGTCATATCTGGCTCCTCTAAATTCATTCCTCTGTTGTTGACTGAGTTTCATTCTGGGACTATTGGAGGTCACGCTGGAGTATTGTGAATGTTAATGCGCCTTCAGCAGTGTGTGCATTGGCTTGAAATGTGAAGTGGTTGAAAAATTCGTTGATGAATGCCTCATTTGTCAGACTCATAAGTACTCAACGCTCACTCCAGCAGGTCTTCTTCAACAATTACCGATTCCGACAACAGTCTGGTCTGATATAAGCATGGATTTCATCGAAGGGTTGCCGTTATCTTCTGGCTTTAATGTCATATTCGTCGTCGTTGATCGTTTTAGTAAATATGCTCATTTTTTGGACCTCCGACATCCGTTTACGGCCAGAGATGTGGCCATGCGTTTTGCTCAAGAAATATTGCGTCTTCACGGGTTTCGTTCTTCAATTGTCTTCGATCGGGACCGCATTTTTCTTAGCAGCTTTTGGACAGAATCATTTCGCTCAGCTGGGACAAAGCTCAAATTCAGCTCTGCTTTTCACCCGCAGACTAATGGGCAGGCGGAGGTCGTCAACAGGACATTAGAGACATACCTTCGGTGTCTTGCTTCGGAACACCCTCGCACGTGGGCTCGGTACTTATCTTGGGCTGAGTTATGGTACAACACGGCATATCATTCAGGGCTAAAAACCACTCCGTTTCACGTCGTGTGTGGTCGAGCACCGCCTCAGCTGTTACGATTCGAAACTGGGTCAACTTCCTATTTTGAGTTGGAGACTATGTTAAAAGATCGTGATGATATGCTTAGCTCCATTAAAGCCAACTTGGTTCATGCTCAGTAAACCATGAAGAACAATGCAGACAAGAAGATGCGGGATTTGGAATTTGCGATTGGTAATCTTGTTTTCCTGAAACTTCGGCCCTATAGACAGAAATTTGTGGCGAAAAGGATCCGTCACAAACTCTCTGCTAGGTATTATGGACTTTTGAAGTTCTAGAACGCATTGGAAAGTTGCTTATAGGTTAAAGTTGCCGGACTCTTCTCGTATCCAACCTGTTTTCCATGTTTCGCAGCTAAAGCCAGTCCTTGGGAGCCACCACATCTTCAATCCCCTTCCAACGACATTGTCCAAGAATGCTCAATTCATAGCCGAACCAGACTTGATACTTCATACCCGACATGATCTGCAGGGGTATTTAGAAGTTCTAATCCAGTGGAAGGGTCTGCCTCATCACGAAAGCACATGGGAACGTTGGCATACGTTGAAGCACCAATTCCCTGACTTGCAACTTGAGGACAAGCTGGCTTTAAAACCAGGCGGTATTGATAGGCTCTGCAACGTCTTTGCACGCAACAAGAACCGCATCGGCCAAGGTAAGTAAGTGTGTTACTTAGTATTGGTTTAGTTTGTAAAATTATCTTTGCTTTTAGTTTGAAAGACTTGTTTGTATTTAGAGTTTTCCAGGCTTGACTTACAAAAATCTGGAAATTAAGAGATTAGTGATCTTTTGAATTTTGGGAGTTCTCGTGTGGACTCTTGCAAGAAGAAAGTATTCAGCGAGGATCTGGATCAATTTGTGATCTTATTCCTTTGCAAAGTTGTATTCGTTTAACATTGTGAAATAAAGATAGCGAGTTTTACAAAGAGTACGAAATTAATCTATCAAAGAAACTTCAGAAATTACATCAATAGTGAGTTTTGTTTTTGTTCAATTCTTCATAGTACTTGATGTTACTTTTTTGGATTAAGCTCCACTGAGTTTATTATTAAACTACATGGAAGAGAAGCTTCAATAGCAGAAACAGAACAAGAAGAGAAAGATTAAGGGAACGTCCCGCTTATCTTTTGTTAAAGATCTTCAGAATGGCAGTGATGAAAATGATGGGGAAAACAGTAAGTGGATTAATAATTATGGACTTGGACCATGCTTATTAATCTTTGTTAAGGTCTACCTTGGTTTTCTGAATTCTGGTAGTTGAGGTAAGCTGAGATACATGCTACCGTTAAATTACACCACTATAATTTTTCCTTCTGTTTTATGTGAAAGTTGGAAAAGTATAAAGCCTTATTTTGTAGAAATATTGAATCTCATAACGTTTCAGAGATATTCATTTTTATTTAAGTCTTAAATTTAGCTTTGTTGATTTGAGGTTGTTGTTTCAGGGAGCAGGGGACAGAGGAACAAGCTGAACACGAAAGGCTGAAGAAGCAATGGCTGCGTGAACAAGAGCAGATCAAAAGTTGCTCTCTTCCCAGTTACTTGTCCTTTCAGTAGTAATAATACAAGAATACTTGCTTCGTGGAAGATTATCTTTTTTTTACAGATGAGCCTCTCGAGATTATTACAGTTACTGGGATGGGACTGGCCACATACGAGTTATCCAAGCAAGGAGAAGTTGTCATTTGAGCTTGACTCTGATCATATACTTACCTTTATGAGATACCATTTTACAGGTCGGCAAAGATGACGCAAAAGAGAATTTTCTACGGCCTGTTCAGCAGCTGCTTTCCCCTGACTTCTGAAAGATTAGGACGTCACAGTTGAGAAATTGCTATATGTAAAGGAAGATCTTCTTATTTGACATGTTGAGCACAACCTTGTACAACAACGAAAATTTATGCGAGTATATGTCCTTCATTGCTCATGATAAGCTATCAAGAAAGGCTTTTGCTCTTATCTCGTTTTTGATTCGTTTCTTGTTTTCTTTTTTCCGTTTGGTGAGTGATAAGCTAAGTGTTCTTATAAATGGCTATTATATAAATTCATAAGGGTCGTTACAAGGTTAGTTAGTCGATAAGAAACTGAGAAGGAACATAGGAAAGTTAGTTCGAGAGAGACCTTGATCGTAATCGGCAGTGCTCAAGTCGGAGCTTGGTCTAGTGGATTCCGGAGCCAATCTTCGGCCAGACGTAGGTGGCGGTAAAAGCCACCGAACTGGTTAAACTCTCGTGTCTCATTCTCTTCTCTTTCTCATCATTCGTACTCAAGTGCTCTGTTTCATTAGTTCATAGTTGATCGGATTCTTGAATTGATTAGCTTAGGGAACTATATCAATCTAAGTATGTAGATTGAAGGTTTAATCCGCACAATTTCGTATCAGAGCCTGTTAGATCGTTTCTTTCTAAGTTTTGCAGTTTCTTGAATCAGCTGAAAGATCGATCTTAAAAGATCGACGTCAATCTTACGTTTACGGAGATGTCGTTGTCGGGAAGGATTGACGGTGATCGCTTTGATGGATCGGGAGATTTCTCCTTATGGAGAAGAAGAATGTATTACCATCTGGCAGTACAAGAAGGATGTTCTGATTCCGAAGCCAGAAATCACGACATCAAAAGAGGAAAAAGAAGATGCAGAGACGGTAAAGAAAAGGGAATAAGAGAGAGAGTCAAGAGTAGAACAATGTGAGAAGGCGATGCATCTCATTTTCATTAATGTTGGTGACAAGGTTCTAAGAAAGATAGAACATTCCAACACAGTTGCAGAAACCTGGGCTCTTCTTGAAAAGTTGTACATGTCAAAATCTCTTCCTAAGCGTGTTCATTCGCAACTTAAGTTTTACCGTTTTAAAATATAAGATCAAAAGACTATTGACGAGAATGTTGATGATTTTTTGAGACTTGTAGGAGATCTTAGTAATTTGAGTATACATGTACCAGAAGAAATTCAAGCAATTCTGTTACTGAACTCACTTCCATCGAGATATGATAGGAGACATTGAAGTACAGCAGAGAAACGATCACTCTCGATGAAGTTACAAGTGCTGCAAGATCAAAAGAAAAAGATGTGAAAGAGGAATCAAGCTCAAGAAACATCGCAGAAGGTCATTACAGCAGAGGAAGGAGTGAAACAAGAACTTCTGGCAATGGGAAAGGAAAATCTCAGACACTGTATAGATCAAAATCTAAAGATGGTAAGAAGATATGTTGGATTTGTGGGAAAGAAAGCCATTTTAAGAAGCAATGTTACAAGTGGCTAGAAAAGAACAAAGGGAAATCTCATTCAAACGAGAAAGGGGAATCATCTCTAGCAAGTGATGATGCTCAAGATCTAGCTGGTCTCATTGTTGAGGTAAACATGTCAGAAGACTATCAAGACCAGAACGAGTGGGTGATGGACACTAGTTGCTTACCTCAGGGAAAGTGAGAATGGCAAATGGCACACAGACAAAAGTCAGAGGCATTGGTTCAGTAAGGTTCATGAATCCAGACAAGACTACCTATGTTCTCCATGACGTGCGCTACATGCCAGAGATTGCTAGGAACCTTATGTCTCTAGGTACACTAGAAGACAGAGGATGTGAGTTCAAAGCTTCAGGTGGTGTCCTAACGGTTACACAGTGCTGATGAAAGGAGTTAGAGATGGGAGTGATGCACTGTATATTCTTCAAGGTTACGCAATAATCTCTAAGTCAAGCGCAAGATTAGAAGAAGAAAATACAGCAGCCCATAAGCAAGACAACACCAAGCTATGGCATAACCGTTTAGGAGACATTGGACAGCAAGGACTCAACAATCTAGTAAAAGAAAGCTGCCTAGAGAAGAAAGAGATATCAAACATGAAGTTCTGTGAGGATTACGTCATTGGTAAGACACACAGAGTGAGTTTTGGTAAGGCACAACATGTAACCAAAGAAAAACTGGATTACATTCACTTAGATCGTTGGGGTTCTCCCAATGTACCTCCAAGTTTAGGAGGATGCCAATACTTCTTGTCTCTCACAGATGATTGGTCAAGAAAAGTATGGGTTTACTTTCCTAAGACCAAAGATGAAGAATATGAGAGATTTGTTGATTGGAAAAGGATGGTTGAAAACCAAACAGAGAGAAAGGTAAAGAAACTTAGGACTAACAATGGTCTTGAGTTTTGTAATGTCAGGTTTGATAAGTTGTGTAGAGAAGAAGGGGTCGTGAGACACAAAACCTGCACATACACACCCCAACAAAATGGAGTTGCTGAGAGACTCAACAGGACGATCATGAACAAAGTTAGGAGCATCTTGAGTGAGAGTGGGCTTGGAAAGAACTTCTGGGCAGAAGCTACATCAACGGCAGTGCACCTTATCAATCGAACTCCAACCTCTGCAAACGACTTCAAAATCCCTGAAGAGATGTGGACTTCAAGAAAACCAGATCTGTCAGGACTTAAACGTTTTGGTTGTCTAACGTTTGTTCATGCATATGAAGGAAAGCTTAATCCTAGAGCCAAAAGGGGAATCTTCACTAGCTATCCTGAAGGAGTAAAGGGGTTCAGAGTATGGCTGTTAGATGAACAGAAGATAACAATCAGCAGAAACGTTATCTTCAAAGAAGATACAATGTTCAAAGACCTTGAAAGGGGAAAGATCAAAGGTATGTCAAGGTCTATTGACATTTCTAACAGTCCATCTAGTTTTCAAATTGCAGGGACAATATAGAACAATCGGGTAGCAAATCCAGGTGGTGAAAACCAGATCACAGAGTCACAAGGATCAGCACAAGATGATGATCTCGAAGCTGATACTGAAGAAGATCAACAGGCTCGTCTTGAAAATTATCAGTTGGCAATAGATCGACCAAGAAGAGAAATCAAGCCACCAAGTTGGCTGGATGACTTCACTATTCCTGATGATAGTGGATCTGAAGAACTAGCAGGTTTTGCATTTGCTGTTGTAGAAGACGGAGAAAAAGCAAAACCTTGAAGTTGGGAAGAAGCTTTAGAAGATAATGACAAAAAAAGAATGGATGCTAGCTGCAAATGATGAGATGGTATCTCTAAAGAAGAATCAAACTTGGATACTAGTGGACAAGACAAAAAATCAGAAGCCAATAGGTAACAAGTGGGTATTCAAGAGAAAAGCTGGAGTTGATGAGACTGGGAAACCAAGGTTCAAAGCAAGATTGGTAGCTAAGGGATACTCTCAAAAGGAGGGTATAGATTACCAAGAAATCTTCTCACCTGTTGTAAAACACGTCTCCATCAGGTTATTACTGTCAATGGTTGTTCAATTTGATATGGAACTGCAGCAATTAGATGTGAAGACTTCCTTCCTTCACAGCTATCTAAAGGAAATGATCTATATGGAACAACCAGAAGGATACATAGATAAGAGATATCCAGATAAAGTATGTCTTCTCAAGAGATCTTTGTATGGTTTGAAGCAAGCCCCTCGTCAATGGAACAACAGATTTGATGAATTCATGCTGAAGAAAGGTTACAACAGGAGCATCTTTGACAGCTGCGTCTACTTCAAGAAGCTTGGAAATGGAGAATACATTTACTTGCTTTTGTACGTAGATGATATTCTCATAGCCTCCAAGAACAAGAAAGGTGTCGACGTGCTCATGAGATTGTTGAATGAAAAATTTTAGATGAAGAATCTCGGGGAAGCAAAGAAGATATTAGGATTTGAAATTTTTAGAGACAGAGAAAAAGGAACATTGGATATATCTCAAGAAAGCTATCTTCACAAGATATTGGGAAACTTTCATATGGATCAGTGTAAGAGTGTAGGAACTCCAATGGGAACTCATTTCCGTCTTAAGACTGCCACTGAAGAAGAATTGAAGCATCAACAAGACACAATGAAGGAAGGACAATATCAAAGTGCAGTTGGAAGTTTAATGTACTCTAGGATCAACATAAGACTAGCCTCGCTTATTGAGTAGGTCTAGTGTGTCGTTTCATGAGCAAACCCCTGAAGAATCACTGGCAAGCAGTGAAATGGATCTTCAGATATATTCAGGGATCTCTCAGCAAGGGGCTTAGTTACAAGAAGAATGAAGAATTCACAATCCGTGGCTACTGCGATTCAGATTACGTTGGAGACTTAGACAAGAAAAGATCAACCTCTGGTATTGTATTCACAGTTGGTGGAAATCCGATAACTTGGAAATCAAATCTTCAGAAAGTAGTAGCCCTTTCCACTACTGAAGCTGAACTTATGGCTCTTACAGAGGCTGCGAAAGAAGGAATCTGGCTCAAAGGAATTCTGAATGAGCTAGGCATCAAACACGAGTCAGTAAGCATTTACTGTGACTCCCAAAGTGCAATTGCCTTAGCCAAGAATTCAGTATTTCACTAAAGAACCAAACACACGGCAGTAAGGTTAATTTTTTTGAGAGATTTGATTCAAGGTGGAGATATTCAAGTCATCAAGATTGCGAGTGAATGTAATCATGTTGGCATTTTTACTAAAGTTCTACCAGTAAGGAAGTTTCAAGATGCCTTGGAACTTCTGAAGATCGAATGAACTAAGCTCAGTTTAGGATCAAGTGTCGGATATGTTTATTCGAGCTGCAGAGTGTTACAGGGTTCTCTTCTGTTGGTTGTTGCAGAAGGATGAGGGGTTTGCTCATGAGTTTCCGGAGATGGAATCCAAGTTTAAAGATCTACCCGTTTTATGAAGGCCAAGGTGGAGTTTTGTAGGTACATGTCCTTCATTGCTCACGATAAGCTATCAAGAAAGGCATTTGCTCTTATCTCGTTCTTGGTTCGTTTCTTGTTTTCTTTTTTCCATTTGGTGAGTGATAAGCTAAGTGTTCTTGTAAATGGCTATTATATAAATTCATAAGAGTCGTTACAAGGTTAGTTAGTCGATAAGAAACTGAGAAGGAACATAGAAAAGTTAGTTTGAGAGAGAGAGCTTGATTGTAATCGGCGGTGCTCAAGTCGGAGCTTGATCTAGTGGATTCCGGAGCCAATCTCCAGCCAGACGTAGGTGGCGGTAAAAGCCACTGAACTGGTTAAACTCTCGTGTCTCATGCTCTTCTCATTCTCATTCGTACTCAAGTGCTATGTTTCATTAGTTCATAGTTGATCGGATTCGTGAATTGATTAGCTTAGGGAACTAGATCAATATAAGTGTAGATTGAAGGTTTAATCCGCACAATTTATCAAATCATTCCACTATCTAGACTTAACGATAACATGGATATATTGTTCTTGGTAGTCTTAGCTCTTAGCAACACTGTTTCTACGAGCTGATCGTTAACAAAGCTAGGAGAAAGTGGTATGGTATGTGTTTTGCCGTTTAAATTTACATATGAAGTGGATTCAGAAATCCTAGTTAAGGCTGCTTCGTTCTTCTTAACAGGTGTTTCAGTGTTAAGTGCACGAAGAAGTGAGAACAATCGCAGATGCGACAATAGAAAAAGATGAGGTATGTTTCTCTAATCCCGAAAGCAAAAGAAGTTTGATAATGGGAAGTGGTGGTGGTGTGTATTGTTGTTGTTGAAGTCCCATGCAGGTAAAATGGTAGGGAGGCATTGGTACGAGAAGAACAAAGATATATTCCCTGCTTCTAGATGGTAGGTAACAAGCTAATTCACTAGACTTTTAATTTAGAGAAAATGACTAGAATAGTACAGAAAAGTTGGAATATTGAGTAACATACATCTTTCAAAAATTACTATAATATTTTTCGCACCCTAGTAAATTACAAAAGACACCCTCGATTATATTTAATCAACAAATCCACGTCACTGATAGCTGAGTTATGTTACATAACCGTATTCCACATGTATATTGTGGCTGATTTAGTTGTAATTAACAAATCCACGTCACTAAACCATATGCCACGTTGTAAACCGTGGCTGAGTTATATATTAGATACAAGACTTAGTTTAATTTGGTTAACAAATAAACCGTTTTCGAAACCGTATAATTAAGAAGAAATCTACACCCAGTAATTATTTCTCAGTAAAAAT
>OVAU01002915.1:0-11758 GCA_900406315.1 Biscutella laevigata subsp. laevigata
ATGAAGAGAGAGAAAGAATTGAGTTTTAAAAGCACATAGTAAGTGACTTTTAAAAATTACAAAAAATTTAAAAACTTGGACTTTAAAAGCGGTAAAAATTGTAAAATCTTTAAATTTTGATTGGGTGAAAAATGACTGTGAAGACTTTAAAATCACCTACCGTCTTCACAGTTAAGGAAACAATCAGGGCCTTGATCAGAGACATGGGAAGTTCTCTTAAAAACGGTTATGACCAAAAGATTCATGGACCCGATAATATGAAATTTAACTTGAACTAAATACCCCAAAAGATTCATGGACCCGATAATATGAAATTTAGATGATTTACCCCAAACCCGAAGGCCGGGCCTCCTTGGGGTTCCTCTTACAATTATTTTTTGGAAATTTCAAAGATAAAGACTTTGATACTACAGTTACAAAGGGGGAAAGTTGAACACTTTTTCTCAAGAATTAAATGGAATCGATGCTGAAGAAATTGAAGCAGAATCTAAGATCTGGGTCTTCCAGGAAAACGAAGGAAACGAGTGGGTCTTCTGGGAAGAGGAAAGAAAAGCTCTTCTTGGAGAATGGAAGCATCTTCCTAAAAGAGCTTATCGCTGATTGTAATGGTAAATCTATTCCTATCCGCAGTTTTTCTTCCAACCAGATCCGTAAAGCCACCAATAATTTCGATTCTAGTTGTTTTGTCGCCGAAGAAGGGTTCTACATTTGGTACAGAGGCGTAATCGAAGACAGATCTTACATGATCAAGAGATTCTCTGAGTATAAAGTCACAGATTACAGAGTAGGAGAAGTTTACAAAGACATTGTTCTGTCTGCTCGGATGAGCACTCACAACAATTTCCTTCAACTGTTGGGATGTTGTCTTGAGTTTCCTTTTCCAGTTCTTGTGTTTGAATATGCAGAACATGGAGTTTTGAATCATCGAGGAGGTGTTTTAGTTAACGGGAGAGAATCTTTATTGCCTCTGAGAGCAAGACTGAAGATTGTTAAGGAGATTGCAAATGCTTTGGCTTATCTTCACATGGCTTTCTCTAAGATCATTATTTATAGAGATGTTAAGCCTACACATGTTTTCTTGGACAAGAACATGACTGCAAAGTTGTCTGATTTATCTTTCTCAATATCACTAGACGAAGGAAAGTCACAAATAAAAGCTGAAGATGTGTTGGGTACTTACGGGTACGTCGATCCTTTATACTTTGCAACAGGACTTGTGAGTGAATACACCGATGTGTACAGCTTTGGGGTGTTTTTGATGGTTGTCCTCACTGGAAGATCGGTTTACTTCAGTGGATCTGATGGGAATCCAGTATGTATTCTTGGATATGTGAGAGGCTTGTATGAGAATGGGAAGCTCAATGAAGTAATGAATCCTATGATGATACAAGTTGATGATATCACAAGTTCCCAAAGATTGTTGGTGGAAGCTTGTGTTTCACTTGCACTGAGATGTTGCAAGGAGAGGGAGGAAGATAGACCTAAGATGATCCACGTAGCTAAAGAACTCAAGCGGATTGAGACATTGTTTTAGAGAACACAATCTGTATTATATTTTCTTGTACCATAAGTAGCAAGTAAACAATCCTTGCCATTATAAAGGATGGTAAGTCAGATTCTTACATTGAACATATGAAGTGAAAGAAAGCTCGAAGAAAAAGAGGTGATTCCTCAGACAAAATCATCTTGTTAGAAGTTTGTTGATCTCAAGTGGACAAGTTTGCTAAGCTAACGTTTATCGGTTGCGAAGAGAGTGTGGAGAAGAGACTGAAGATGATCCATGTCTCCAAGAAGCTTAAACAAATAGAGATATTAACTAAGTTGATTTACCCTTGTAATTGTTTTTTTTTGTTCACACAAAATGAGGGATGGTATTAGATGTGCCAAATGCACTGAGTTTACAGCAGTTAAAACCAAAACAGAGATATAAACTACAAAGGAATGACCAAAAAACATCCTTAATGCAACCAAGATGGACATCCTAAAGACAAATATGATGAGAATCTCCCATCTCTTATTACACTTTTGACAATCAAACGAGCAATCATGTTGCAATTCGGTGAAGTCACCACAAAAGAGATACTTTCAAAAGTAGAAGATATCTGCGCCAAACAGTTTATGTACCTCGGCCAATCCCTCGAATTTCGAATAGCTTCACTAGCTTTACAATAATCCGATTCAAATATCACCTTTGTATACCAAAGGTCTTTTAAACTCTGAAGAGCCCACACCTAACCCTGTAATTCTGCCTTAAGACGAGAAGGGGATGGAACAAAAACATCACGAGCATGTAAACATACCGAACTTGAAGAATCTCGTAGAACCCAGACACCTCTGACATGAGAACGATTGTTTCTCCAAGCAATATGCATATTACATTTTAGAATAATTGATGGACCAAGTATTGCAAGACTGAGTTCTCAGCTGTAAAGATACAACATGCCTAGATTGTAATTGTTTCCAACAATCTGATTCAATGAAGGCCGAATCAACTAAGCTCTGAATGTTTTGGAAATGAGCCCTGGAAATTATATGGTTTCGATTCTTCCAAATCATCCAAAGAAACCAAGGCATAGCAACTCTCAGATCCAAAGGTAGATAAATATTATCTTGGCAATCGAGATAAAATTCGATATTGAATGACAGGGATGAGGAGAAACCTTGTGAAGGTGACGACACATTGGCAATATTGAAGGCTTCCTTAGCGAGGATGCATAAGAAGAGCGTATGGTTTATGGACTCCTCAACAAAATGACATGAAGGGCGTAGAGGATCAATATCAAGCTGTTTTGATCGGAGACCTTTTACAACTGCTAAAGCTCCCGATAAGGCCTTCAAGAAAAAACATCTGATTCTTGGAAGTGTTTCTAACTTCCAAATCCTTTCTTTCAACGAGTTAAATGTACCATCAACCAAATTGAGCGGAGGTTGAATTGCCACTGGACCTTCTGAAGCTAACCAATAACCGCTCTTGACAGAAAAAGCTCCACTGTTGTTGTAAAACCAGAACACATAATCTTCAAAATTCACATTTGGGGTGATTGTTTGAATCAACTGATTATCTTGAGGTGAAAAATGTGACTGAAGTAATGGGGATGACCAACTCCCTCTATGATCCAGAAGAGAACTAACATCAAGATTTTCATCTGCTTCATTCTCAATGTTAGTGGGTCTTCTTGGAACAGAGTCTGGGATCCACTTTTCTTTCCATAACTTTGTATTCTTTCCATTTCCAATTGATTTTATCAACCCTTTCTCTAGCAAATCCCTTCCATGAATGATGCTTCTCCAAGCATATGATGGTCTTTATCCCACTTTACTCTCAAGAAATTCAGATTTCGAAAAGTACTTTGCCTTCAACAACGAGAAAAGGAGAGAGCTCGAATCATCAGATAGCCGCCATGCCTGTTTAGCAAGTAAAGCTTGATTGAATAACGCAATGTCTTTAAAGCCAATTCCTCTTTTTTTCTTTCATTTACATAACTTCCTCCAAGATACCCAGTGAATTTTCTTCGTATTGACACTATCATTCCACCAAAAACTAGCCAGAGCGGAAGATAGCTTCTTACACTGATGTCTTGGCAATTTAAAACATGACATTGCATACACAGGAAGCGCTAAAGCTACTGATTTCAAAAGGACCTCCTTTCCACCCAGACAGTTGTAATTGTTCATATGGTTTTATCTTTTTATTTTATTTTAATGTAGTTTAAGTTTAAAAAATGATTGAATTGTGTTTTAGATTTCTATATTAAGGTTTTTTGTGTGTATGTATATTAATAATTTTGACTTTGAGATAGTTTTTATGTATTTTTAGTTTTATCTCTATAATACTATTTAAGAATGATATGTCGTTAGAAAAAAAAAACAATTTGAAGAACAAAATAGAAATATTTATTAAATATAAAATTGGAATTATAAGTATTTTCATTAAGGTAAAACTGGAAATATATGTAATTTTCATTAGGTTATAGTAATTTAAATATTTAGATATAAAAGAAATAAAATACATTTAGCGATCTAATCACGCTTAGATTTTCAATTAAATATATAATTTCATTTAAAAAAATATTATACTGAGAAGAATTTAACATGAATCTTTTAAATATATTTTTTTGGATTAAAATAGATTTTTTGAAACAATTATAAAATATTCAATAAAAATATCTTATAAAATTTCTACATCGTTTAATAAAGTAAAAGGCAAACATGCATCAATCTTATAAAAAAGCAAATCTGTTTTGAAAGTTGAATTGAAACTCTGAACCTTGATTTATTTAGCATTCAAATTATACAATTATTTTTTTAATTAATTTAATTGTTGGACTAAGCAATTAGGTTATAATAATTTAAATATTTGGATTTTAAAAGAAAAAATGTTAAAATATTTAATTTAGAATTAACTTAATGTAGAATTTCGATTTTTCAAAAATATTATAGTTAGAATAATTTCAACTTATTATTTTTAGTATATTATATTGGATTAAACTATATTTTTGAAAATGAATATAAAACATTCAGTAAAAATATCTCTGAAAAGTCCACATTGCTTAATAAAATAAAAGGCAAATATGAATCAATCCTATAAATAAGCAAACATGTCTTGAATGTTGAATCGCATGTCGGAAACTTATTTGTTTAAAGTCCAAATTATACTATTTTTTATTTAATTTGTTTGTGGGACCAAACAATTAGTTAATAATAATTTAAATATTTAGATTTAAAGAAAAGAAAATATTTCCTTTTTATTAGATTAATTAAATATAATTTCTATTTAAAAAAATATTTTACTCAGAATAATTTTAACTTATTCTTTTTAGAATATTCTATTGGATTAAATTAGATATTTTGAAACGAATATAAAATATTCAATAAAAATATCTATAAAAGTCTCACATCGCTTAAGAAAGAAAAAAACAAAGATGAATCAATAATATAAATAAGAAAATATGTTTTGAATGGTGAAGGACAAGTCAAAACCTTGATTAACAACATTCAAATTATACAATACTTTTTTATCTAATTTTTTGTCAAACCAATCAATTAGGTTATAATTATTTTAAATATTTAAACTAAAAGAAAATATTTAAATATTTAATTTAGATTATATTATTAAAAATATAATTTCTATTTTAAAAAATATTATACTTAGAATAATTTAAACTTATTCCCTTTAGTATATTCTATTAGATTAAAATAGTTTTTGAAAATAATATTAAATATTCAATAAAAATATCTTGAAAAAGTCTTACATCGATTAAAACGTAAAAGGTAAACATGAATCAATCCTAAATAAGCAAACATTTTTTGAAAAATGAATTACAAGTCGGAAACTTGATTTGTTCGCTATCCAAATTATACAATTCTTTTATTTATTTAATTTGTTTGTTGGACCAAACAATTAGATTATAGTAATTTTAGTATTTATATTTACAAGAAAAATAAATTATTTCATTTCAATTAGATTAGATCAATATCTAATTTCGATTTTAAATTTTTGTTATACTTGGAATAATTTAAACTTATTACTTTTAGTATATTCTATTGGATAAATATTTTTTTGAGACAAATATAAAATATCCATTAAAAGTATCTTTAAAAAGGTTCATATCGCTTAAGAAAATAAAAGACAAATATTAGGCAATCTATAAATAAGGAAATATGTTTTAAATGTTGAATTGCAAGTCGGAAACTTGATTTATTCAACATCCAAATTATACAATTTTTTTTATCTAATTTGTTTGTTGGACTAGACAATTAGGTTATGATAATTTAAATATTTAGATTTAAAAGAAAAACATATATTTAATTTGATTAGATTAAATAAATAGAAATTTCTATTTTAAAAAGATATTATACTTAGAATAATTTCAACTTATTCATTTTAGTAAATTCTACTGGATTAAAATCTATATTTTAAAACGAATATAAAATATTCAATAAAAATATCTTTAAAAGTCTCTCATCGCTTAAGAAATTAAAAAGCAAAGATGAATCAATCCTATTAGTGAATATGTTTTGAATGGTGAATGACAAGTCGAAACTTGATTTATTTAGCATCCAAATTATACAATACTTTTTATCTAATGTTTTTGTCAGACCAAACAATTAGGTTATAATAATTTTAAATATTTAAAACAAAAACATATTTAAATATTTAATTTAAATTAGATAAAATAAATATATAATTTATATTTTAAAGATTATTCTACTTAGAATACTTTAAACTTATTCCTTTTAGTATGTTGTATTGGATTAAAATAGTTTCTGAAAAAAATCAATATTAAATATTAAATAAACAATATCTTTAACAAAGTCTCACATCGCTTTAAAAAGTCTCAAATTAAAAGGCAAACATAAATTAAATCTATAAATAACCTCATATTTTTTTAAAGTTGAATTGCAAGTAGAAAACTAGATTTATTCAGTATCCAAATTATACAATTCGTTTTTATCTAATTTGTTTGTTGGACCAAATAATTGGGTTATAATGATTTTAATATTTAGATTAAAACAAAAAGAAAAAATTAATTTCGATTAGATTAGATGAATATTCAATTTCGATTTTAAAAAGTTTTATTCTTAGAATAATTTAAACTTATTCTTTTTGGTCAGTTATATTGGATTAAAATTGATATTTTGAAACGAATATAAAATATCCAGTAAAAATATCTTTAAAAACTCTCACATCACTTAAAATATCTATAAATAAGGAAATATGTTTTGAATGTTGAATTTCAAGTTGAAAGCTTGATTTATTCAACATCCAAATTATACGATTCTTTTTTATCTAATTTGTTTGTTAGACCAAACAATTACGTTATAATAATTTAAATATTTAGATTAAAAATAAAAAGAAAATACTTAAATATTTAATTTTGATTATATTAATTAAATACAGAATTTTTTATTTTTTAAAAATAATATACTTGGAATAATTCCAACTTATTCCTTTTATTATGTTCTATTGGAATAAAATATATTTTTTGAAGCAAATATTAAATAAAAATATCTTTAAAATGTCTCACGCTGCTTATAAAATTAAAAGGCAAACATGAATCATTCTTAGAAATAAGCAAAATGTTTTGAATGTTGAATTGCAAGTCAGAAACTTGATTTACTAAGCATCAAAATTTTACAATTCTTTTTTTATCTAATTTGTTTGTTGGACCAAACAATTAATATATAATAATATAGTCATTTATATTTAACAAAAAAATATTAATATTTATTTTCGATTAGATTAGTTATAATATTATTCAATTTTTTTATAAAATATATTAAATTTTCCATTATGTTATTCAATTCGTTTATTTTATTTTTATCTTATAGAAAATTGTTTTATCATAAAATACTCGAATTATGAAAAAGTCTAGCAATGACTAATTATATAATCATATAACAAGAATGAATTCTAAAAATAAGTAAATATGCTTACACTAAATAATATATTTTCAACACTAACAAATTAAAAATATATCAAATAAAAACAATTGGGTATATTATTGCAAATAGATAGAAAACTATGATAAATATTATAAACTCAAAAGATATTTTTTAAAATACTTCAAATCATTTTTATCAGTTTATCTTTTTATATTTTCTAGCCTCTAAATTAATATTTGAAATTATGTTTATATAGATAGTTTCAAATCAAATATTTTATTAAAATATTAAACTAACACAAGTAGATTTAAAATATTTTATTGATAATTATCATTTATTTAAAATATAATCCACAAATTTAATATTAATTAATATTAATAAAATAAAATAAAAATAATCCAGCATACTACGCCGATAAAAACCTAGTCTATTATATTAAAACAAAATAAATCTACCCCAAGAAATGATAATGAACTATTTCCTAAAATGACTAGGCAAATATTTGGTTACAATAATATTAATTCTCTACATATCATAAATTTAAGAAACAATTCTAAAGAAATATTCTACTTTTTTTTTAGAATTTAATAATAATATTTCTCTACCTTAATAGAACAAGATTTTAAGAAAATAAAATATATATAAATGAATATTCTTTGTTATTTATTTTTTAAAGATTTAATAATTTCAAATAAATATTTTGTAATTTTCAAAAAATATTACGATTAAAATTTAAGTATTTATATTAAACTATAAATTAAATAGAATCCAAAATACATCAATAGTTTTATAGTTAAAATATTAATGTTAATTTAAGAACAAAAATATTTGCGGGCTCAACTATAGTTTAACTCAAAATTAATTTATAATTTTGTTTCAATAAAAACTAAGTAATACAACAACAAAATCAAATAATATATAATATTATTTCCAAATATTAATTCTTAAAATAATTTTTTATTTTTTTAGCTTTTTTTGTTTAGTGTCTGAAATCGTTAAACGAAACCATATATACCATACATTGTAAGTGGTATATCACATATATTAAAATAATTGATTAAAATCAAATGAAAAATAATTTTTTTTAACATCATATTGTATGAGATAATAAACAAAGAATACATAAAGTTTACAAGCCACATCGGCGATATTACAAAATCATCAGCCAAAACTTGAAATATGAAAATTTGTTATTATATATAAAGGACACCTCAGAAAAGAAAGTTTTTCCATTCTTATGGGAATGATTTAAAAAGAAGATAAAACTTGTAATTGATGTGTTTATATTGTGATCGATATGTTTATAAAGAAACAACAATATCTATTAATAGGTGATCAAAGTTAAGGAGAATAAGACATATCACTAGCTAGGTGCTGACAATAAAAAGAGAGTAGTGTCATAAAGTAGTTGCATACAATATAATGTCATGTGTTGATTTAGTGAGAATAATCACTTTTTTTTAACACTCCTTCGTGAGTATTATCACTATGAATGTGTCTTCTACTGCCTCGTTAAAAACCTTATCACGGTAAAATTCGTTGGGATAAAAACCGTAATAAGAGAAAAAGAGTGTAGTGATGTAATCTCTCCCTGAAATAAACAATTTTCATCTCTTCTCCAAAAGTCATGAAGATGACGCATATGATACTTCAAATAGGTTTTCTAAACGTTGATGTAGGAAAGACTTTTATGAAGAGATCGACAATATTTTCACTTGAGCAGATATATTGCACGTCTACGTCTTTGCTTTTCTCGAGCTCCTGGATATATGAGAAAAACCTTGGTGGAATGTGTTTTGTCCGATCACTCTTGATATAACCTTTTTTGAGATGGACTACACAAGCGGCATTATCTTTGAATAATATTGTTGGCTCCTTTTTGATACCAATACCACTTTTTATGTGAAGAGTCCATGATCTTTAGCAAAATATATTCTCTACATGCCTCATGAAGTGCAATTGTCTCTACGTAATTTAACAAAGTAGCAACAAAAGTTTGTTTTTGTGAATGCCACAAAATTGCAGTTCCGTCAAATTGTGAAAATGTAACCGGTTTGAGAACCGAGCTTTATGTGGGTCCATTAAATAACCTGCATCTGTAAAACCAACTAGACCAAAAACAAAGTTTTTGCAATAAAATAATCCTAAATCGATTGTACCTTGTAGATAATAGAAAATTTGCTTTACCCCGTTCCAATAAATGAGTAACCAATGATATATCTGGCCTAATACAATTTGCAAGATACAAGACTGTACCAATTGCATTCATATAGGGTACTTCTAGACCAAATAATTTCTAATTATCCTCACAATACTAAAATGGATCATCATTAGTATCAAGTGATCTATTAACCATCAAGTTACTCAAATGAATTGTTCTATCCATATTAAAACTAGAAAGCACCATTTTGGTGGGATTTGATTGATGCACAAATATTATATCTTTAAGATGCTCAATTTGGATTCTGAGACAAAAAAATTCTCCCTAAGATCATTCATTTCAAACTCTTCTTTCATATGAGCTCTTGCATCATCAATCTTCTCGTGAGTCCCAATTATATTCAAGTCATCGACATAAACAATGATCACAAATCTATTTGAGGATTTCTTAATAACAATGCAAGTGTAAATCACATTGTTAATATATCTCCTTTCCAACAAAAAATCACTTAGATGATTATACCACATGCGATCATATTGCTTTAATCTATAAAGTGATCGTTGTAATTTGACTGAATGTATTTTCATAGATCCTCTTGTAACATTAGATTTATATGGGATCTTAAATCCTTCTGGAATTTTCATATAAATATCACGATTAAGTGATCCATATAAATATGCAGTCACGACATCCATAAGATACATTTCTAAATTCTTAGACCGACAAACTCATCAAGTATTTAAATGTGACTACATCAATTACCAGAGAATATGTCTCTTCAAAATCTATTTCCTGTGTTTGAGAAAAGAGCAACTAATCGGTTTTATATCTAGAGTTCTGGTCCATAGTATCCCGAAAAATAATTTCTCTTACCGAGGTCGTTTATCCAAAACAATTTTATTGTTAAATGTTATATGATTTATGATAACTATGCAGGAGTTATAGTGATGTTTTAAACCCATCATCACTTAGTAAAGTTCCCATGAACATAGTTATGATATCAATTAATCCTTCATGGATTTATTCTTTTTGGATTGTTGAATCCATATGACGCGACTCAAGTCATGTATATTTTGCCAGACAAATCAAATGTCATTTTGTTTTCTTGAAAATTCACGCTTATTACTACTTGACCTTCTGGTTCAATGTTTTCATTTTATACATGCTTAACATAGAATTGAGCGTCTCTCAATCATATTTGGCCAAAATTTAACTTTTCTACACTCATTCGCAGAGGTAGTTTTATAATAATCCTTATTTACATAGCACTCTAAATTATTTATCTTTTGACAAGTATTTTTCTTTGGTTATTTTCAGTGACATTATTAATCGTGATCAATTTTATTATCTCATTCAAGTATTTGATTTTATTATTAACCAATGTCAATAACCTCTTTGGGGGATTGATCCTTTTTCAAAAATAAAATTTGTATTGCACCTTTTTTTCCTTTTTCGAGGATTTTTATTGTTGCAACCAAAGTAGTCTCTCACGTAGACTTTTACATTATCAGAGTTATATTTTAATCGGAGTATTTTCATTTGGAGTAAGATATTTTTCTCTTTAAGATCATTCGTATGTCTGGCAGTCGAGTGATGACATTTTGTATACGAATCATCTTTTGAACTTCGTGTTTAAATTGATTTTTATGAGGATTCAATAATTCATTTATTCAATATCACAACTATTTATATCCATCATTAATGCTTATGGCATTTGATTTAAAACATGTTTTGAATAGTTTTGCAGGTTCATGTCCGACTGTCACAAGTTTTGCAATCAAGTGAATTTGATTAATGATCAAAATTCCTCATATAAGAGGAAACATAATCTTCAAGATCTTCCACTTTATGTCGAAGTGATATTCTGATAAATTTTGTTTTTTGGTGGTCTAAAACCTATCAATGTCTTAAATATATTGTATTTGGTTCGATTCAGGCATGGTTTATTTATTAAAAGGCCTCGTTCTATTTTTATCATTTAGCCCGTTCCCATTATGGAACAGTGTATAATCATACATAGTACAATATATTTGTGATAACAAATCGGATTTGTCTTAAATAAAATAGTAAATTTCTTAGACCAGATCAAATACTTTTTAAAAACAGCTAAGCAAATTAAATATATACTAGATTAAGACCTGGACCATATCTGGATTTTATCTTATCAATAAAAATTTTAGTAATTTTTAACTAATTAAATATATTTATTAG